>MCJB01004424.1:127369-166543 GCA_002018475.1 Nicotiana obtusifolia
TGAGCATTGGGATTCTCCAATGGCTTTTGTAAAATGCTAAGCCTGCAAAATCCAATGGCTCTCCACACATTTGCTACTTCATTATTTGAGGGAGGCTTTTCTTTAAGCCATGCTTTTGTCTTTTTCTTTCGCTATATTTCTTTTGGATTTGGTGTTTTCTACTTGGTGTTTAGTTTTTTAGAAAATTCATTTTTGAAAATAATTATAGCAAAAACTGTGTTTGAAATTGATGAATTATTTTTACTTTTTGTCAAAAACTATTGGGGTTTTGGATTTGATTTTAGTTTACTTTTCTAAAAACTGGTTTTGAGAAAATTATGCGTTTGATAAATTGTTTAATAGTAGTAATATGTGTTATTGAAATTTAAAAAAATTAAATATTTTATTTTGAACTTCTCATGTTGTCTTTAATTTGCATTAAAAACCATGGAGATGCAATTTTCGGAATCCAATTTTTGTTTTATAAATCAGTCCTGAGCTTCAGGACCCGTTTGGCCATAGATTTTGTCAAATACATATTTGTTTATAAATTTTATTCATATTTTGACAAATTCCCAAAACTTAAAATCAAAAGTTTTGGCCCAAAATATTACTATTATATTTTTATAAATTATCCCAAACTTTTATATTTTATAAAAGAGCCCGTTATTTATTATTTTATAATAATGCTGCTTCGTCTTTCCGGTCATCTAATAGTGTATTATGTAGTCATTATAAAAAAGATAATTTTATATCAAATTTATTTATGTTTAGGACTATGATTTGCGATAGTATAATGAATGTTATTGACGAAAAGGTATTATTGGGTATTTGTGATAGTTTTTAAAATTTGTGGGTATAAGTCATGTTTCATATTTTTCCAAAAAAAAAAGTGAAATATGTTTTGAAAACTGATGTCCAAATACATTGTTATCTTAAAATCAAACTTCACCCAAATCAAATTTTTTAAAATAAATTTAGGAATCTATGACCAAACACCGGCTTAGTTGTTGGGAAATTTTCTTCGCCAAATTGGATGGTTGATTTTTGAACTATTTTGATTTGATCTTCATGAATCAGAGCAATTTTAAACCAAACAGCTCTAATATTGGCTTTTAAAACTTTTTTTTCCCAACTAGACGTCTTAATCATATGTTGTATACATGTGAGGGGTTAATGCCAAGATTTGTTGGGTGAGAGGAACCCACCCANCACCCCCACCCTCCTTTTCATTTTGAGAGGAACCCCTTGTCTTTTGGTTATTTGCCTTTAGGGCCACCATGGTCTTGCTAAATTCAAGATGCAGTACTTGTAGGAGTTTTCGTGAGAGAATTAAATTCAAAATGTAGAATAGTCAATACTCAATAAAAATTAATCTGTGCCTTGGAAAATTATCTTAATCCTAGATAGTACTAATATATGTCTTTGTCTATTCGATTTTACAACCTTTTTTTCGTAACTATCAAATTTTATTAATCACCAAAGCAGAACAATACAATCCAGTAAGACTAATATAGTCTGTCACTTTGTAACTACACTTCACATATTCAATTATCAATTTATATTTATACGTCAGTCAAAGACAATATGGATTATTATGGCATATTACTTGCAAAAAAACAACGAGTTAGAATGACCTAAAGAATCAACCTGACAAATATAAAAACTTACCAAAAGAAAGTAAATCGGAGGAAATCTTACCTAAGTGACAAAGTAAAATATCTTCATGCACTTTCTACTTTTACTTCTTTATAGACGAGATTTTCTTTTAAAAAATTATTTCACCATGAATCTCCGCCTAGCTCGAGGGTGACCAAAAAAGAGAACGCAGGAGATAATAAAAGTACATATTTTAAACTTAAAAGGTTAAACTGGAGACGAGTTTGAATAAAATGATGGGAAATTGAAAAGTACAAGCAATAAGATATCAAGCATCAATTTACAGAGATGACTAGGTTGGAGAAGCAACCAAGAACAAAGATAAAAGGAGGGAAAACATAGGATGGCTGTAGTATTGAAACGAGTCGTTGCAATAAAGATACGTAAAATAAAGGAATAAGAAGTTTCCAATGAAACCGTGATAAGTAACATTTACAAGCTAATTGACAACCGATTGATTACGAATAGAAAAAATTACGTGACACATCAAATATTTATACTGTATTTATTATTTGTAGTTATATTTTCAATAAATTTATCATCCGTAGTTATATTGAAATTTTATAGCAAATTCATAAAATAAAAGATTAATTATTTTGAAGTGAAACAGAAAGCAACAAGCCCTCGTAGCTTAATTGGTTAAAGGGTTAGCAGATTGTATCCTTTGTAAACTTAGAATGACCTCGGAAAATAATTTGTGATCACGAATTCCATTCAATATTTTTCATATTTGTTAACGTTTGATTATGCCAAGACTCGAGATTTTGAGTCAATTATATTTTGTCAAGAATTAATTTTCATCTCATCAGAGATTAGGCGATGCCATCAAATTGTTAGTAAGTTTCTCATTACAAGCTCTAAAAAATATATTATGCTATAATAGTATTAAAGAGATAAAAATTTATATGCTATAAAAACAAGGTCAATACACGCAGACGAACAAAGACTTGGACAGGATAATGAGTTTCCCTCGAGCATGTTAATATGGGCATTATCTCTATGTCCTGTTTTGGATTCAACTGTTTAAATTTATTTATTTTCAACATGTTCTTTAATTTAGAGATAGCAAAAGAAGTCTTCCCTTTCTCTTTACGTTAACAAACATATATGTCACTATCCTAGTAGAAGCCGTGATTGACATTTAGTGAGCTTTATAATATGCTTAATTTGTTCGCAATAACTAATCATCATTCAAGTCTTTCTATTTTCATGAAACATGCTCAAACGTTCAATAAATATATATATATATATATATATATATATATCTTGTTTTAAAGGAAAGCGAAGTCAATTGAAAAGATACAATTAGAATTAGCCATGAAATTGGAGAAGAAGAGTGAAGCAGAAGAGCTGATTTGGGAATTTCACTATTGCATTAATTGAAAATAATGTACAGACTGTAATTATACAGTTCCACTAATTAATTAACTGACCTAACTTTGTACAATAATAATAAAAGACTCTAACTTTGTGTTATCTGCAAATTGACCCCTAATACTAACAACTAACATACTATACTCCAATACTCTCCCTCAAGCTGGAGGGTGAAGTATATTCAGCAGACCTAGCTTGCCTAATAAAAGATGATGTTGCCCAGAAGTTAAGCCCTTGGTAAGCAGGTCAGCTAACTGGTCCTTTGTATACATATACTTAGTTTCCAAAATTCCTTGGGTGATCTTCTCTCGAATAAAATGGAAGCCAATTTCAATATGTTTGATGCATTCAAGGAAGATAGGATTGGCAGCAATCTGCATGACAGCTTTGTTATCACAGTAGAGAGTGGCAGGTTGAAGACAGACACACCTAGTTCTACAAATAAGCCTAGGAACCAAGTTATCTGAGCAACAACAGTTGCCATACTCCTATACTCAGCTTCTGTACTGCTTCTGGAGAGTGTGTGATGCTTCTTAGTCTTCTAAGAAATAAAGGAGCCTCCAAGCTTGACTAAATAACCACTAACAGATCTTCTAGTTTTAAGACAAGCTCCCCGGTCTCGGTCATAAAATGCAACTAGAGAATACACAGGTGACCTCTTCAGGATAATACCAATACCTGGTGCATTCTTGAGATATCTCACCACCCTAATCGTTGCATCCATATGGGACCTTTTTGGTGCCTGTATGAATTGGCTGAGGCTTTGAACAACATAACATATGTCAGTCTTGGTAACTATTAGGTACAAAAACTTGCCAATGAGCTTCTGATAGCTGGTAATGTCCGCCAAAGTGTCTGTAGTAGGTGAATAACCTGCCACCTTATCAAACTCAACTTGGTCAATTTTTGATTGATTTCTAGGGGAGTTATTGGTGGTTTGGCTCCACTGAGGCCTAGTTTTGAGATAAGTTCTAGGGTGTATTTCCTTTGATGGAGTAAGATCCCATGTTTGGACCTCAACACCTCAATGCAAAGGAAGTATCTTAACTCACCCAAATCCTTGACTTTAAACTGTTGATGCAATGAATGTTTGGCCTCATTGATTAACTCTATGTTACTGCTAGTAAGTAGCAAATCACCTACACAGATCAGTATCACAACAATGTCATGTCCAACCTTCTTAGTAAACAAGAAACAATCAAATCTACTCTTATTGAAGTCTCCATTTAGAAAAGTTTGAGTAAGTTTAAGTTTCACTACCTAGAGGCCTGCTTAAGTCCATACAAAGATTTCAACAGTCTACAGACCTTCCTCTGCTCCCCCTGTCTCAGAAATCTCTGTGGCAAATCCATGTATACCTCTCCAAAGAGATCACCCTGCAATAATGCATTAAAGACATCCATCTAGTGCAATTCCTAGTCCTTAGAGGCTGCAAGTGCAATAGCTGACCTGACTGTTTCCATTTTAGCAACTAATAAAAATGTATCATTATAATCCAATTCTTCTTGTTGGTTGTACCCTTTAGCTACCAACCTAACCTTAAACCTCTCTATCTCCTCATTACCCTTATATTTGGTCTTGTATACCCACGTAGAGCCTATAGAGTTCTTTCTAGGAGGCAAGTCAACAACCTCCCATGTTTCATTTTCTTCAAAAGAAAGAATCTCCTGCTTCATGGCCTCAATCCGATTGGGGTCTTTCACCACCTCTTTGAAGGTGTAAAGCTCTCTTAGGGCAAAAAGTGTTGAGATATAGTTCTCGTATTTCGGTGACAATTGATCATATGATAGGAAGTGAGAGATATGATAAACATAATATGAAGATTTTGGACCATTGGTCACATAATCTTGCAACCATATGGGGAAGATGTTTGGTTCTAGTAGACTGTCTAGTTACTATAGTAGAACTAAACTCTTATAGTGGAAGGTTGTTGGACTGGTTGTTAGGTGTATGAAGACATGATGATCACACTTCCTCTAGATCAGTACAGGGAACACCTGATGTAGCTACTGGATCAGCATAGGAGTCTGCTATAGGATCTTCCATCTAATCAGCAATCTTATCAACGGATGGAGTAGCTAATCCTTCCACTCTTTCTGCTGTTACTGAATCTGGAGAGTTATGCTGAAGGTACAGAAATTTCATAGAATGATCCACTATGTCTAATGTGGCTTAACTAAGAGTAAGTCACATTCCCTAAAGACAACATCCCTGCTAACAAAAAGAAGGTGTTAGTAGATAAATCATATAACATGTAGCCTTTCTGAGTTGTAGAGTAATCCATAAGCACTGCATGTCTTGCTCTAGCTGCAAATTTATCCTTCTTCAACACATTTGTGGCATAGCATAAACAACCAAACACCTTCAAGTGAGCCAGTGATGGTTCCCTATCATACATCAATTCAAAAGGGCTTTTCCCATTCAGAATTCTAGAAGGCAATCTGTTCATTATGTAAACTGCAGCTTGCATGTACTCTATAACGGCCTGACCGATCGTTTTGAGCTTTAGCAATCCGTTCAGTGGTTCAGGGTCTTGAATGACTTCACATTGTGTATTATGACTTGCGTGCATGGTCGGATTTGATGAAAGATAAACAGTGATACCTTCCATATATGCTTGAGTCAGTGTCTCATTAGGTTCATCTTTACCGAGCAATTCAAAACCTGTTGATATTATGCTTCTGTAAAGAAATAGTCTCCATTCCTGGTTTGTGAGGTTCCTGGTGTGTTGTTCATATTAGCAGGTCCTGCAACATTGTTAGCTTATGTAAGAATACCTCTTGACTGATTGTTTGTTGTCAGGTATCCACCTCTTTTGTTCTTGTAGTCTCCGGATAACTAATTAACTCATAACAATTCTCCTTAGTGTGTCCTCTCATGTGACAATGTTCATACTACATAGGTTGTTTCTTCCAACGATATGGTTGACCTCTCCCAGCTTGTAATGCCAAAGGCTCAACTTTGTTCATCCCAGTGTCATTGTTGTTGATGGCTTGTTGGCTTTCATCCTGTGTGATCATGGAATAGGCCTGATTAAGTGTTGGCTCAGTTGTCTTCATCAGGATCTGCATGCGTGCTTGATTATAAGTGTCATCAAGGCCATTCAAAAACCGCATCATCCTCTATTGTTGAAGATGCACGACATGCTCCTTTGACTTAGGACAACCACAATTTGGAAAAGGAACCAAAACATCATACTCTATCCTCAATTCTTTCAGTTTGGTAAAATACACAGCAACAGAATCACCTCCTTGCGATAATTTTAAAATTTTACGATGTGATTGAAAGATCCTCATTCAATTTACTTTGTCAAATCGCTCCTTAAGATCCTCCCATACGGCACGAGCATCAGATGCATAAATGATTCCACTGATCAATTTCTTCGAAACTCATAATTCAGGAATGAACAATTGCATTGCACGTTTTCCACTCCTCATGAAATGCCTCCTTGAGTGATGCCTTTATGCAAGCTCCTTTTACAAACCCTAGCTTTCATTTTATTTTCAATGTGATTCACATCGATTTGCTCCATAGACCATAGTTCTTAGAATCGTTGAGTTGAATTGGAATCAATACCAGACCGGACGTGTAAGAAGGTTGCAAATACAAGGGATGAATGTGATCGTTTTTTTCTTCCGCCATTGAAGATCAATCGAAGAAGCTCAGAAAAAATAGAAAAATACCGAGACTAATCGAGAGATAGATACTTACGAATTGTCTAGGTGAGCAAGTGAAATCAACCGGAGCTCAAGCAATTCACTCTCTCATGGCTCTGATACCATGTTAGAATTAGCCATGGAAATGGAAAAGAAGGGTGAAGCAGAAGAGCAGATTTGGAAATTTCACTGTTGCAATAACTGAAAAATGATGTGCAGGCTGTAATTATACAGCTCCACTGACTAATTAACCGAACTAACTTCTTATAATAATAATAATAAGAGACTCTAACTTTATGTTATTTATTCACCAAAATCCTAATCTAAGAGAAAATATGTAGGAGTAATATAACATGGTTCAAATTAAACTTCTTGGTAAGGGGGGAGGGGGGTTCCCCGAATATTAAGCGAGGGGAGGATAAAAGATGAGAGCGTCTAGCGATCAGGGTGCACGAGGGGGAGCTCCTTTTGTCGGAAAATTACAATGTATATATAATATTATAAATTTTTCTTATATATATATATATATAGTGTTTGTCTTGATTTTCTTATCATATTTGGTTTCTTTATCTCTTGAAGGAAGAAAAACATATTTATCATATTTGGCTATTTCCACAATTAAAATGCAGTTATAGAAAAATATTTAGGCACGAATATCTTCTTTGGATTAAAGAACCAGAAAATGTGACGTATTGACTCTTGTAGTAGAATCGATGACTACACATGCGTTGTAATGATTTTCTTTCTTTCTTTCTTTTTTTCTTTTTTACCTTTCTTCTACGACTGCATATCAGCAGTACTAGGCAAAAAGTTACCAAGTCATTTAATTAAAAAAAAAAAAAAAGTAAATCCAATTTCTAGTCATTTCATGAACATATTGTACATGCTATCTTTTCACTAGGAATGTGATAATATACTAGTCATTTCCTCTTACAGGAGAAGTTCAGGAAACTTTAGATTATGTTATATATCGTCTGTACAATTCTCAAACAATAACAAACTATCAAATAATATACTAATAAATGTATCTTACATATCCAGTGTAACCAACAAAAACTTTCTGCGAGCCCTTCTTTTTGGAAAACTTTGGCTTGTAATGTGAATATGTGATCATATCATAATTTTTTTTCTTTAGACTAAACCTGAAGGGAAAGAAATTAAAATTTGTTATCCTCAAATATTAAAATAGCTGGCCAGATTCAATATTTATTTTTCGTAGTCGATATGCATAGATTATATATTAATTATACATTGACTATACGCTATTTTTTATATATATTACACATGAATTATGTATTCGCTGTCTATTTTTAATTTAAGAGATTAAGAGACTACTATTTGAGTTAATTCTTCAAATAAAAATTGGCAAAAGGATAACAAGCCTAGATAAATCTTCGAGCAATATTACGTGGGACCATTTAAGAATCAAATGAACACTGGCTTCCAAATTTTGATAATTCGATATATGGGAAACAATTCCTGAAAGTTTGGTAAGAAATGAAACTTCTAATAACATGATTATCTCATTAATCATGGTATCTTATGAGCACATAAACAAATAGTTTGTTTTAAATTTTTAGAAGAAAATATATGTACTGCAGCAGCTGGGCTTCTTCTTCTACTAATTATATATTAAAAAAGAACAATGGCAAGGTTAATCATTGATCCCACTTCAGTTTACAAGCTTGTAATCCCTTGACATGATTGTGTTTTCTATTTTTTCTGCTTCTTCAACATCATGCAAGAGGTTGAACTAGTATATAGCAAGAGACATAGACGAGAAACTAACGTCTCCTAAACGTACAAGGGTTTAATTAACGACTTAAAATTTTACACACTGATAACCAAAGAATTTTAAATTATCAAGTCATCTAAACGACAAGTCCAAGTAATCATTCATATAAGTAAGTTTAGTAAGTTAAAAAATGATTTAAGTTACATGTTAAGTCAAAATACAATAGTAGTGTAAAAAATAATTTACAATATCAAGACATATAAGTTAATTAATAAGTTATACTATTTCTTTTGTGATTAAATGTGGGGTTTCAGAAAAGCCATGAATGATTAAAATAATTTAAGTATGATATCATGTTACGTTGAAGAATTTAAGCAACTGTTAAATGTGTAATGTGTAAAGTTGTATACTAAATTAAGGAAAAGAAATGACAAGGGTAACAAAAATTAACCTGTTAGCAAGAGTATCTATCAAAATTATAAGCTTTATGGATGAGATGAAAGCCTTTGTCAACTCTACTTTTAATTCAAGACAGAAAGAAAAAATTAAAAGTGGTACTGGAAAACCAGATAAAGAAATGGTCCTGATTCTCTTGTCATCATTTCCTAATATAATTAGCCACTTAGCATCATGAGCATACTAATTATAAGCTTATAAGAAAATACAGTACCCTAATATTCTGTCTTTGTCATGCGCAATTTGCGATTATTGACTTCAAATCAAAATTAATTAACCACTCTTTTAGGTTCTTTTTTATGTATCTTTAAATACCCTCAATGACATATCATGAATGAAATTTCTTCTTTTATATTATTTTTTACACTTGCACCAAACAAGAAAAGTTGGAGAAAATGAGAGAGAGAGAAAGAGAATAAGGTGATTAGAAATTAAAGCAGAAAAGTGGGAAAAGTAGAAAGACAAAAGAAACCATTGATTTAACTGGTGCTTTAGAGTAAGCCTTTTTTTAGGCTGTCTGGCTACTAAAAAGAGGAAGCTATATATTGTCACCAAAGGACACTGAGAAGACAGAATTTGCTAGGTAAAATTTTAAATAGGTGACAATTTTTTAGGTAAAAATTTACTTACACCTTCTAGAAGTTACCCACTAATAAAAAAAGGAGTTTATGTCTTATGCACTAATAATATAAAAATATTTATACAATAAGATCACTTACAAGATAATTATATGTAACTCTCTGATGAACAATAATTTTTGACTTAGTAAAAATGATGCTCCATTAATATTTATTAATAGTTTGATTTTTTTACATCATCAGTATATTAATAAACCTTAAAAAGAATTAAGAGAAAGTGAAAGAGAAAATGCAATTTCGTAGCCCAACAGAAAATCTCCATTATTGTCCATGGACAAACCTCGGTATTGGGCCAGGAAATCTAGCAATTAGCCAGCTTGCAAATCACAACACTTGGAAGTTGCTTTAATTGTGGATTTAGCAATTCCCAAGAAACTTAAATGTCAGAATTCATATTTCCTCTTTGGTGTTAGAGATGCTATCAAAGAATATGTCTTCAGTAAGTTTTGAAGATAAATGTATAGTGGTGTCAATTCAAACAACCACTATACTGGTTATGGTAATGCAAAACAAAATTTTAAGTTACTTTGATTTTCTGTGTTGCTTCAAAATTTTTGGAATTTTTTTTGTTCATGCCAAAGATATTCTCAACATGATATAATAGTGTTCGTTTAGATTAAATTTACTCGATTTTCACAAAAATCCTCATATGGTTGCTGATATTCCGAATATCTTATATGTAATTTTTTTTCTTATCAACATTCAATGTAAAATTATATATGTTAGCATATTCAACAAACTATTCCTCGTGCTAAGCTTCATGTAGCCTAAATTAGAATTATGGGTGTTATCTTGAAATTTTCTTGTATGCCACCTACATCATCGACTTGTGCTTCTTCTTATCCGTCTCCAAGCTATCGGAAAACAAAGTAAACGGTCTTGTTCGTGTTGTCACTCCATTGATGCTACACTCTATTATTTCCATACTCGTTTTGTAAAATAATAGCTCCGATACAAGATTATAGGGTTAAAAATTATAGACACTCGTAATATGATATGATATTGTCCAATTTAAGGCAATAATATACTACTTTCACCAAAAGGCATCACACATTTAAAAATAAGAGTATCTCTACTCTTCACATGTAATTTTTTCTTTTTTATCAATTTCTATGACTAGAACTTCCACTGCAAATATCTAAACTAAAGGAACAAACAAATTAATGAAGTTAATTTATATTAAGTAAATATCATGACTTTTTGCTACATTAACAAGAAGTTAACCACATAAGAAGATATGGTTGGGAAGTAACGCAAGTGTGTGAATAAAGATTAAACTCCTTTGCCCAAATCTGTACTTGACAATAAACTAGCAAGCGACTTGCCATTTATACCTCCAATACACATGAATTTCTTTCTGTTGAGAATTCCATTCTGCCCAAATTTTCATGGGCCGAACAACATTGTAAAGAAACTTGCAAACTATGGGCTAAGCCCAGAAGTTTAGTCTCAAGTGGCCCTTCAGAGCACCTTCAAAAAATGACCCAGATTTAATCTTAAAGCACGGGAGAGGTGAATTGCAAAAATTTAGTCACAAGGGAATTGACACCGTATAACAATGCATTGATATAAGTGACATCTTTTAGGCCTTAAATTTCGTTTGGCAGTAGAAGCCCAAAACCTTTAGCATTGTATAGCCAAATCTAAATAAACCTACTTCCTATTTATTTTCTCTTTATAACTCCCCTTCTTCCCCCTTTATAACCTGCGTATCTTTTCCTTTTCCCTCTCATTTTCAATCCTTATATTTCTTCTTCTATATCTCCTCTTTTCTCTCATGGTTTAGCAAAAATTATTGCAAATTATGCATGAAAATTCAGGGGATGAAAAAGTAAGGTTGATCTCACATAAGAGAAAACCAGAAACAAAAACTAAGATAAAAAATAGGAAAAACTAGAGTTCAATTTTGTTTTTCTTCTCGCACTCTCTCTTTTTTGAATTGAACAAGTGGGTGTGATTGAAATTGGTTGAAAGCACCTAAACGAGGCTATATACAAAATTTAGGAAAGATTAGAAGTGATTTAGACTGGTTTCAGGTAAAAAAACAAGACCTTAATATCCAACTGCGACATATGTATATCACGTTGTATATCGTATACATCACTGAACACACAAATTTTTATGGAAGCCTGTGTATATCACTTTGTATATCGTGTATATAATAAATTTTTTTATGGATTTCTATGTATATCACATTGTATATCGTGTATATAACACAAAATTTTATGGATATACACAGATACACTTGATATACATGAGATATCACTGTTGTACATGGAGATATACACGGGATACATTTGGTAATACACATGTGGAGTCGTCTTAAAACTTGAGTTTTCAATATGAAATATATTATAAAAAGAAGGAAAATAAAATTTTGATATACTTTTTGATATATACATTATTATTATGTTATACACTATGATATACAAATAATATAATTATTATTGTGTTATATATATTTGGATATACAGATTAAAAAAACTAAAAAGATAATTTAGAAAAACTTGGGTGATTTTTCAGATACTATTGAAGGAAATGGACCTAATTATCATGTCAATATCTATTGCCTGTGATGAATTCAATCCTTTTAACACTGAAACTTCGAAATCAGAATCATCATCTACACTAAGAGATGAAGATTTGACCACCGTAGCTTTAGATTTTGATTTTTTAGAGGTTGAATTTTAACCCATCTTTCAAGTTGAAAAGAATCCTAATATGCTATGAGAAATTCTACAAAAAATTCTAGATGTAGAGAATTACCCAAGAAAAAGATTAAGAGAAAATCCGACAGAGTAATTATCGGCGAAGAAGAGAGAGATTTGGGGGATTGAAAAATATGGAGTGAAATTTGAGGAAGAAAGAGAATAAGAGCGTAAAAGAGGGAGAGAGGGGAGAGTGTTGTACGGTTCTTTTGATTTTGCATCAAAATAAATTTGGCTATAAAATACTAAATTAAATATAAGAAAATCTTAATGTTGGACTATAAGGTGCCAATATCTAAAGTTAGGATTTTTTAATACCAATTTTCTTCCTAGGTTGTTATACCATGCCATTTTCATTACATAATATGATATTTTTTAAAATCTTGTATATAGCAGTAGATACTAGTTAATATGGCAGTATTTGCATAACTAAAACTGTATTGAAACCACCACTACAAAAGGATAAGTTCAATTATACAAACCACTTAAAATTAGCGAGATAAACATGTTTCCTAACTGCCATAGAAGTAAATTTGCTCTTCAAGTAAGTCGTGGCTAAAGCCTAACAATTGGAGGGATCATTAAAATCCACCTTTTGTTCAAGCATAAAATTTAGAATGACTAATGAAGTCAAGTTTGAACTAGCTTATTTTGAGTGCAAAGTATTCAAAGCTGGCTCGTTAATTTACAGTTACAGGAAAATCGAGCCTAAAACAATTCTTACAACTCATAAGATAGCGAATTAAAAGAAATTTAACTCTTACGAGCATTGAGTTTAATTTTCCAACCGTTAGAGTGGTGACGGAGTTTGACGAGTAGGCTGATGCAATTGCATTTGCACAAATGCACATTTTTTTTGGAAAAATAACACCATATAACTGCTCTCATATATTTAGAAAAAAATTATATTTTTTTGTATATATATACATTTCTGAATATTATATACAAACAATATACAAATTTTATATATTTTTACAACTACCGAATATATAACTTTTTAGCTGCGGGCTAAAAGTGATCTTTACCCTTATTAGTTGAATTTTTTGCTAAAGCAGCTATCATCCTATATCTAAGCAGCTTATAGGATTTCACTGTATATATGTGCTTGTTATTGTATATAAGTATAATACGGCTTCTAAACAAGTCATTTAGATATTGAATTCAAACCAGGTTCCACCCATATAAGATATGCAGAAGACATGGGACAAGCAATTTCTTAAAGAGCGAATTTGAACTTATAATCGTCTTTTTTTGTTTGAACAATTGTTGGATCTTAGCCACCAGTTACAAGACAGAAAGAGACGCAATACCATAGAATGTGTGCTTCCAGAATAAACATTAAAATCCAAGAAAATATTGTAGTTTAATTTGGCAATTAACCAAATAATAATAAAAAGAAACAAATGATATAATAGCTTTCAATTAATCGAGTTTGGTCGTTTGACCTAATGATTGCGAATTGACTCCAATCATCTTGACTTAAACAAAATTTAGATGGATAGAGTCAATACATTTCATTATCTATCTTGCTTATACTAGCTTAATATATAGCTCAACTTGCTTATTTAACACTTTTATATTGGAATTTAAACTTACGTTAATTGTTTTTAGCCCAAAAAATACTTACGTGGCTCAAATGGTGAATAAATAAAAGGTTCAATATTAAATACTATATGTGTAGATAAGTGAGACCCAATAACAATTGGCATGTGATGGGTAGACACTCTTTATATATAGAGGCCAACACCCCTTTCCCTAGCTATTAGAAACTCTAGCGTATTTTGCCTCTTGAATTCGTGGTAATGGTAGACATCTCATCACTCAAGTTCTCCGTGCTGTGAAAGCGTGTAGCTAGTAGATCATGAAAGTTGGTCTCAGGCTTAATCGATGTTTGTTGTCGCCGCTGAATCCATAGACTTTAACAGTATGCTTTCTTAGACTCTAACTCAAGATTATGATTTTATATCTGTAAGATTGTGTCTTAATCTCTACTATGGCTGTGAAGTAATAATATAACTGTTGGTATCAGAGCCACCATCGTTTCGAGATTAAGATCAAGATGTAATATTGAGTTTTAAAACGAAAAGAACTATCGTAAAATTTTAGATGACAACAGTTCGGCACTGTTCTCGCCAAAACTGTTTCATCGGTATTTAGCTGTTGTTTTTGACTGGACATGCTGGAACTTGTGATTGACTTTTACAAATAAAATATAATAATAAATGTTAGTAAAACGTTGATGTTTGCTGTTGGCGGCGGTATCCATAAAAGTTTTCCAACGGCTACAATTTTGCTAAGTTTTAAAGGAATGGACTTGATTCCATTAGTTATGATATTAATGTCCGTGGCTCACAAATCCATATGATTATTTTCTTAGTCAAAATTTCTATGTTACAATGACTATGGCAAACATAAATAATTAAAGTGACTACTCAGAATTGATTGAGTACCTTGGTTGCTGCGTCACTATTGGATTTGTGTCCTTATTTATATTTATCATTTTTTTTATTCATTAGTTGATCAAAAATCTTGGTTGTATTTGATAATTACAAATTTGTTTATGCCTTTTAGCTTACTGCAGAAGTAGTACTTGAGTTATTGCTGGAAACTTTTATTGATAATTTTAGTCGGATAATGGAATTAATAATTATATGGAAGGTTTAAATTATACGGGTGTTATTTAATCACATGTATTAATGTGTATAACTAAGAAAATGTGATTAATAAATAGTGTCACCAAAGCGGTCTATTTATTTTGAGTCACTGAAAAGTTCTTAATATTATATACATGTGAGATCATTTAATACATGGATTGAGAGTTATGATTAATAGATACTTTCCACCAAATTGGTCTGTTTATTTGAGTCATTGTAATATTATCGATGTACCATAGAATGTACGCTAGTATTGGAGGTTTACCTTTTGATACTAGTGACGCTAAATTTATTATGAGATAAGGTATTATATTTCAACCCAAAGGATAAAGCTTAATATCTTGGATTCTCATGTGTGTGTGTATGTATATAATTAAAAAAAATAAGGATAATTTATTGTAAGAGGAGGTTTTATGTCTCTTACCTAAAGGAAGGACATAATGTATACCTTGTACTCTTGGATAATAGGGGGAGGAGGTTTTGTATCTCTTGCCTAAAGGTGAGAATGAGATGAATGCCTTGGACTCCTTGATTTTTTAAAAGGGGAGACAGTTGCATCTTCTACCGAAGGAGTGGTGTAATGGATGTCTTTGGCTTTTGATTTATATATTCTGCCCATAATTTTATCTAATTTTGTTGTTTGCTTATACAGCTGTTAACAACATGACCACTCAGTTGAATTCCATTGAATCCCTGGCCAGTAGCAACTTCAAGAAGTGAAAACAGGATGTTGAAATAGTGTTAGGTCTGATGGACTTGGACTTTGCATTGACTGAACAGAAAACTGCCGAACCTACAACTACTAGCATTAATGATGAAAAGGCTAAGTATGAGAAATGGATGAAGGCTAACAAATTGAACCTTATGATCATGAAGAGATCCATTTCTGATCACATCAGAGGTGCAATTAAGGATAATGAAAATGCAAAAGATTTCTTGAGTGCCATTAGACAGAAATTCCTAGAATCTGATAAAGCTGAGATAGGTAGCCTGATTGATTCCCTGTCTACCATAAAGTATGACCTTGTAGGTAGTGTCCATGGTCATATTATGAAATTCGTTAACATTTCTGCCAAACTGAATAATTTAGGTGTAACCATTACCGATGATTTTCTTATTCACCAATCCCTAAGGTCCCATCCTGAGCAGTTTAACCAGCTGAAGACAACCTATAATGCACAAAAGGATAAGCGGAGTATTGATGAGCTTATTACTGTTTGTGTGGTAGAGGAATGGAGGATCCAAAAGGAGAAAGTTGAGGGCGTAGTGAACCTTGTTAGTTCGTCTAGATCACCTGATTATCCCTCTTATAAAAGAAAAGGTGGACCTAAATTTCATAAAAAGAAACATGGTCAGTCTCATCGTCCAGGTGGTAACAGCGGTCATACTAATAAGCGTGGTGTTAACCAAGGTCAGACTCATAATATTCTTGGTCCTCAAGCTGTAATTAAGGAAGAAGTCAAGTGCTGGGATTGCAAACGAGTAGGTCATAAGAAAGCTGGTTGTCCTCTGAAAAAGAAACCAGGTAATCTTTTGGCTTTTGTCCGCTTTGAAACTAATCTTGTTCATGTTCCTTTAAATTCCTGGTTGGGTAGTGGTGCAACTGTTCATGTAACCAATGCCCTGCAGAATCTAGTAAGCAGACGGAAGCCAAAAGAGGATGAAGCCAGTGTTGTTGTGGGCAATGGACTCATAACAAAAGTAGAGTTTATAGGGACATCTATTTTACCTTTTAAAATAATTCTAGTATTCGTTTGGAAAATACTATTTTTGTACCGTCTATGAGACGGAAATTAATTTCAGTTTCACTTTTGGACAAAGCTGGTTACTCATTTCAACAAAATAATGGTATTATTAAAATTTTCTATGATTCACATGTTGTTGCTGATGCCTTTTTAAATGATGGTCTATATCGCTTGAATGTGTTGAATGAAGTTTTTTCTGAAATGCATATTGAAAATATTACTCACACAAAAGATCTGCTATGAGTAAAACATCTTACCTGTTATGGAATAGGCGTCTTGGTCATATTTCTAAGGAAAGAATTGAATGATTGGTAAAAGAAAATATTTTACGTGTTCTTGATCCAAAAAATTTTGAAGCTTATGTGGATTGTGTTAAGGGTAAAATGACCAAGGTTAAGAGAAAGGGTTCCACTAGGAGCTCTGAACTCTTAGAAATTATTCTTACTGATATTAGTGGACCTTATGTACCTCCTTTGACCAATCATAATTATTCTATTACTTTTATTGATGACTTTTTAAGATACTGTTATATATATCTTTAAAAAAAAAAATATGAAGCACTTGATAAGTTTAAAATTTACAAGACTGAAGTTGAAAACCAACTTGGGAAGTCCATTAAGATAGTGAGGTCTGACCGTGATAGTGAGTACTATGAAAAATATGATGAGTCTGGTCAATGTATGAGGCCTTTTGCTTTATTTTTACAAGAATGTGGGATAGTAGCATAATATACCATGCTAGGTACTCCTGAGCAGAATGGTATGGTTGAAAGACGAAATCATACTCTCATGATAAGAGTGAGAAGTATGATGTGAAGGACTAGCCTACCTGAGTCTCTTTAAGGTGAAGCCTTAAAAACGACTAGCTATATCCTGAATAGAGTTCCTCCAAAATATGTCTTGAAAACTCCCTTTGAACTATGGACAACCCGAAAACCTAGCTTGAATCATTTTCACAGTTGGGGATGTCCAGCTGAAGTTCGTATTTATTCACCTACAGAAAAGAAAACTGATCCTAAAACTACCTGTTGTTTCTTTATAGGCTATCCTGATCACTCTAAAGGTTTTAGGTTTTTCTGTTCTGGGCGTGACACTAGAATCCTTGAGTCTATTAATGCAAAATTTCTTGAGCACGATGTTTGTGGTTGTGATTATTCATGTGGTAAGGAAATCGTATTGAAAGAAAAGGAAGTCATTGTCCTTGTACTTGTTGTACATGAAAAGGTGGTAAACCAACCTATTCATGAGAGGGAGAATTAAGGGACCAACGATGCAGATCCCATAGTTCCTGAGCAAAATGTAAACAATGAACCACTCTGTAGGTCACAAAGTGAAAGAAGGTCTGTCATCTCTAATGATTTTATCGTGTATGCGACCGAAAATCTTAGTGATATTGGAGAGCTGACCCAACCTTTATTATATGCTTAGCCTATTTCCTCTCCGTTTATTGATAAATGGCGTGAGGCAATGAAAGATGAAATGCGCTCCATAGAACACAATAGAGTGTGGGAGTTAGTTGAATTGCCTGTAGGTTTTAGGCCTACTGGTTGCAAATAGGTATTTAAAACCAAAAGGGACTCCAAGAGAAACATAGATCGTTATAAATCAAGGTTGGTTTCTAAGGGTTACACTCAGAAAGAAGGTTTTGATTATAAAGAAACTTTTTCTCCTTTTTCATCCAAGGATGCATTTAGAGTTGTGATGGATCTTGTGGCTCATTTTGATTTGGAGTTTACCCCGATGGATGTTAAAACTGCTTTCCTGAATGAGAGTCTACTTGAAGAAGTTTACACGGTTCAACCTGAAGGGTTTAAAGAAGCTGGTAAAGAACATCTAGTATGCAAGCGTAACAAATCCATATATGGGCTTAAACAAGCCTCCAGGCAGTGGTACTTGAAATTCGATAAAATTATTATAAATTTTGGATTTGTGAAAAAGCTTGATGAATGTGTTTATCTCAAATAGCTAATAAAAATTTTATTATTATGGTTCTCTATGTTGATGACATTCTGCTTGCCACAAATAATTTAGACTTGATGAATGAGACCAAAGAATTTTTTCTAGGTCTTTTGATATGAAAGATCTTGGTGAAACCTCTTTTGTTCTTGGGATATAAAGTAAAAGGGATAGGTCTCGTGGTTTGCTGGGTTTATCATAACGTGCCTATATTGAGAGTGTTCTTAAAACATTTAATGCAAGATTGCAAATCTGGTGTTGCACCTGTGGTAAAAGGAGATAAACTATGAAGGATCAATATCCTAAAAATGATGTTGAAAAGAGAACTATGAGAGATGTGTCATATGCAAGTGTTGTTGGCTGATTGATGTACATACAGGTTTGTACAAGGCCTGATATATCATTTGCTATTAAAATGTCGGGAAGATTTTCTTCTAATCCTGGGTGGGCACATTGGGTGGCTGCAAAGAAGATGAGATATCTACAACGCACCAAAAACTTCATGCTTGTGTACAAAAAAGTTAATGATCTGGACCTGCTGGTATACTCAGATTTTGATTTTGCAGGTTGCCAAGACACTATGAAATCAACTTCTGGATATTTTTTTATGTTGGCCGGAGGTGCTATTTCTTGGAAAAGTGAGAAATAGAATATCACTGCTATATCTACAATGGAAATTGAGTTTATTGCTTGTATTGAGACTACTTCACATGCTGTATGGATGAAGAATTTTCTTATTAAATTGTAAATTGTTGATTTTATATCTAAGCAGGTGACTTTTTTCTGTGACAACAGTGCAACTGTGTTCTTCTCTAAGAATAACAAGAGAATAAAAGTCTCTAAGCATGTTAGCCTTATGTTTCTTAAGGTTAGAGACATGGTAAAAGAAGGTGATATATCTATTGGGCATATTAGCACATAATTTATGTTGGCTGATCCTTTGACTAAAGGTCTTAGACCTGTATTGTTTAATGAACATGCTAAAAATATGGGTATTTTAAAGTCTTTTGATGTGCTTTAGTCAGTGGGAGTTACTTTGTAATTGCTGACTGAGATATTACTTTTAATAAATTTTATTTTAATGCAAGCTTGTATTATTATATATTTTTGTTATGCTTATTGACTAACATGAGAATTTATTTATTTTTTATACCCAATTGAATATCGCATAAACTCATGGTATCTCTGAGTTTTGTTGCTCTTTGCCTTGATTATCCCGGGTAAGGCACAAAGAAAACCTCCTGAGGTGATATGATTTTGTGTCACTTGGAGGCTTTTGAGGTGATATAGTTATAATATCACTTGGAAGACTATTTCTTTCTAAGAGGTGTGGCTCTGTTTACCTTGATTAGAAAGATAACATGCTTAACACATATGTCTGATCCATGTTGATGGAATTTATGGCACATGTGATCATAGAGAGAATTCATTCCTTGAAATAGTGTGATGCCTGCTGCGATTCATTGTTAGTGTTCTCCATTGAGACTGGATGGATGGTTATATGGGTCATTATGTCCTTGGCTATGTGAGTAGTGGGCCACTATAGAGTCTAAAATCCTTTTTAAAATATTTTTCTCAAAACTCATAGGTTTTAAAATAAATCGTTGATGATTCAATTAAATAAGAAAGACTTATCTTTTTTCCTAAGATGATCATTTTATTGTCCTCAATTAATATTGGCGTTCAAGTGGGAGAATGTTGGAAGTTGGACTTACGTTAATTGTTGATAGCACGAAAGGAAAGTGACGTGACCCAAGTGGTGGATAAATAAAAGGTCCAATATTAAATACTATGTGGATAAGTGAGGCCCAATAATAATTGGCCAGTGATGGCTAGACACTCTTTATATATAGAGGCCAACCCCCCCTAACTATTAGAAAACCCTACCGTATTCTGCCTCTTGAATACGTGATAACGGTAAACATCCCATCAATCAAGTTCTCTAGGCTGTGAGAGCGTGTAGCTAGTAGATCGTGGAAGTTGGTCTCAGGCTTAATCGATGTTTGTTACAACCGCTGAATCCATGGAGTTTAACGGTACGCTTTCTTAGACTCTAACTCAAAATTATGATTTTATATCTGTAAGATTGTGTCTTAATCTCTACTATAGTAGTGAATTAATAATCTAACATTTTATTATTTCAGAAATAAGATATAAATTGTCAGACTGTTCTTAATAATATTTTTTCTGTCTTAATTTATGTGATATTTTTTACTTTTCAAAATTCAAACTTCTTATAATTTAATCATGCATTAGACATAAGTTATTTAGAGACAATGTAAAAAGTACTAACTCATTATAATTTATACTTTAAAATATTTATAAAGCATGTAAAAAAATTACGGTCAAAAGTATAATTCGTTGAACTATCAAAATTTGAATGTCGTCACATGAATTAGGACGAAGAGTATTATTTTTGCACTCAATTATGCCGTTCATTTTTATTTTTGAATTGGCAACTCCTTCCACTAGCTTCTCAAATGGAAACAAGACGGATAAATAAAGGACAAAAAGAAAGGAATAGTAAATTTTTTATTAATCTTTTTTGTAAGACAAGAAATCAATTAACTTTTTATTCGTTTATCCTCTAATCAGAAATATTTGTCAGTTTGTGTTTCTTTTATATTCAACTCTCTTCGGATGGACTGATCAATATGTGATGATCCAAAATTCGAGCTTTTTTTTAAAAAAAAAAAAAAAAAAAACTCTCTTCGGAGAAATTCTTTAGCATTTTGGAATAAATTTTTTTTGCTGTAAATATGAATCTCATCTCTAATGCTGGTTTATACTTTGTAACTTTGTTTATATCAAGTAGCTATTGTAAAGTGCAAAAGGACACATCTTGGAATATAAATAAAAATTTATAATTTAGTGGTACCAGTAATAAACTATCACACTTGTGGATGACTCTGAAGTAATTAAAGAAGTATATAGCTTAGGAATATAATTTAATAACTAATGGGGTAATAAAAACAACTTAGAACACAAGAAGCAGAGCTGTAGGGAAACTGACGAAAACAAATGAAATTTGAAGTGGGGAGCAGGGGATCATAGAAGGTTGTAGCGAGACAGTGAGGATCTCTTTATCCTTAATTAAAGGTTTGAATTCAAATTATAAAAATGAAACCGATTTTGATAGGAAGGTGATGAACTTCTGTTATTTTGTGATTTGAATTTTTTTTTTTTATAATTTTAGGAAAATTATAATTTTAGGTTTGGGAAAGCTCATTATCCTAATAAATTTAGGAAAGGGAAACCTATTGTCCTTATTAAATTGAGAAATTTTTCTCTTATAGGTTTGAGACTATTTGTGATCTATATATAAAAGTTGGAGTTGGGGATTCTATAAATGTGTTGTGTTTTTCTTCTCATTTATAGTGAAAAACTCTCTCTGCTTCTGCCCCGAGGAATAGGCTTAGCCAAACCTCGTTAAAGCCTTGTGTTGATTTTTCTTCTCTATTTGCTTTGAGTGTGATTGTGTGCTAATTAACCCACAATCTTCTGCATCAATTGGTAGTGTTTCTACATATAATCTAGGGTTAAGATGTCTTTATCATCTTCAACAAAATACGAAGTAGAGAAATTTGACAGGGGTTCTAATTTCAGTCTATGAAAAATTATGATGAAATCGTCCCTGGTGTCATAAGGATTATGGAAGGCAATTGATGAGGATTTTCCCGAAGAGATGAAAGAGACAAAGTAGACAGACCTGAAGGAGAGGGCTTTGAGTGCGATCTTCATGACCTAATTTACCCTATAGGCCGTGATGGCGCCCAACGTCGCCGCTAGGCAAGCCAACGGTGAACTAGCCATGTATTTATTCTTTTTAACAATTTCGAAATAGTTAATTTTTATTTATTAAGTAAGTAAGAGGTGAAAATTTTAATAAAATAAAGCGTAAATAAATATGAGATCAAGTGTGGTGTAATAAATACTCAAAAACCATCAAATATCTACTAGTGTATTTCAAAGACCTAGTGTCACAAGTGTATGAGCTACTAGTAGAATATACAAAATACTGAACTACTGTCTGGAATAGAGTAGATAGAAAGTAAATTCAAAAGAGAGACTCCGGGTGCTGCAGAACGGTCGGAAGTAGCTCACCACTAAGCCTCGCGATATCGGGGGCGTGCGTCGGAATGACTGCCAAATGCACCTACCTCAGATCCTGAACGATTAGTGCAGAAGTGTAGCGTGAGTACATAAACAACATGTACCCAATAAGTATCCAGTCTAACCTTGAAGAAGGGGGTCAAAATCGACACTTACTATGGGCCAATAATAATATGCAGAAATTCTAAGTAGGCATAGAATATGGAAATAATACTAATAACACAATAGCAAACAGTGAATAAATGATTCTTTAACTGATAATAAATTTCAAAATCTCATCTAACACATACTAATTCCAAATCAATTTCGGTCATTAAATAAATTATAATCTCTCAAGCCATAACATATTATCAAGTGTAATCGGGTTCCGAGTATTATCACGCACGATTTATGCCGAGGTCGTACGGCCTTACCCAAAATATCGTGTGCACTGCCGAGGGTCGAACGACACGAACCATAGATGCATTATTATACTGTCGAGGCGAACGCCCGCTCCCATGAGAGTAAAGAAGTTTACCTCGCTCGCGGAAGTACTTGCGACGCGAGTGAACGTGGATTTTTCAGAGTCATTATGTATTCTTCAATTCTTTCCCCAAAATTAGTAATCTAACTTGGAAGTTTTCAACTTTAATATCTCTAGTATCAGCTCTATTTAAGATAATTAAAGTGCATAACAAACATGATAGTACAATTAAAACATGACGTAAATCTAAGACTACCTGGATATCCAATGGAATATAGCTACACACGGACCCTCGTCACCTAGTGCGTACGTAGCTCCCCACATAAGTAATACACAACAAAAATACACATAAGGGGATGGGATCCCTCTTACAAGGTTAGGCAAGAGACTTACCTTGTTCTCAAGCTCATTTCTGGTAAATCCGCTCAAAATCCTCAACTTAGTGCCAAACAACCTAAAACTAGATAAATATTATATAAATTAATTAATATACACTCACAAGTTCATAGTTTAACTATTAGAGTAATTACCCAACCCAAATTGAAAGATTCCTAAAATTCACCCCCGGGCTCACGTGCACGAATTTCGGAAATTTTCGTAGATAAATGTTACCCATAACCTCACAAACTCAAATATATAATTTTCACCCAATTCCATATTTATTTTCGTGGTTAAAATCTATTTTTTTTATCGAAACCTAAGTTTTTCATCTAAACCCATAATTTTCACAACTTTACATGTTAAAATCTAACCATAATCTATGTATTAAACTTACAATGGGTAGGAATTACTTACCTTTAATAGATAGGTGAAAGTGCTTCTCAAAGAAGCCCTAAAATCGTCCAACAAAAGAGAGAAATGAACAAAATAGCCAACATTCCAACTTTAATAAAGTCTCAGCCTGGCTGCCCCTTCTTCGCGAACGCGAAAAGGGACTCACGATCGCGAAGGCAAAGACTGCCCAGGCCCTCAAGTTCCTCTTCGCAAAAGCGACAGGGTCCTCACAATCGCGAAGGCTCGGCCATCTCAAGCATCGCCAACGCGAAAGAGTAATGACCCACAGACCCCTTGGCCCAAAATCCTTATAGTTCGCGAAAAGGGACTCATGATCGCGGAAGGAAAAGCCTGCCCAGGCCCTCAAATTCCTCTTCGCAAAAGCGACAGGGTCCTCGCGATCGCGAAGGCTCGGCCATCCCAAGCATCGCGAACGCGTAATGACCCACAAACCCTTTGGCCCAAAAGCCTTCTACGCGGACGCGATAAGGCCATCGTGAACGCGAAGGCCACAGGTCCTAAAGCTTCGTGAACGCGGCCTCGTCTTCGCGAATGCGAAGAACAAAAAGTCCAGTCCCCCAAATCCTTCATCGCGAACGCGAGATTCCTTCTACGTTCGCGAAGAGGAAACTAGAACTACCACACCAGCAGTTTTGGACTTAGCTCCGGGCAGTCTGAAACGCACCCGAGCCCTCTAGGACCCCATCCAACTGTACCAACAAGTCCATGAACATAATAGGAACCTGCTCGAACTCTTGAAACTCGTAAAACAACAACGAAACTAAGAATCTCACCCCAAAACCAAATTGAATCAAATTATGAACTTCAAGTTTTTAACTTACTCCGACCGCGCCGAATCATACTTAGACTACTCGAAATGACTCCAAATTTTGCGTGCAAGTCTTAAATCACCATACAAAATTATTCCCAGGCTCGGAATCCCAAACGGACCTCGATAACACCAAAACGTACTCCAAACCAAACTTAAAGAACTTGAAAACCTTCAATGCTCCAACTTTCAATATTAAGCGCCGAAACGCTCCCGGGTTATTCGAAACCCGATCCGAATATACGCCCAATTCCAAAATTATCATACAAACGTATTGGGACCGTCAAATCCAGGTCCCGAGGTCATTTACTAAAAATATTGACCCAAGTCAAACTTAACCCTTTTAAGCCCATTTTAAGGAACTAAGTGTTCCAATTTAAACCTGAACCCTTCCAAACCCGAACTAACCATCCCCATAAGCCATAAAATAATAAATGTACATACGGGAAGTCTTATATAGGGAAATGGGAATCTAGAAAGCCAACGACCGGTCGGGTCGTTACAATGTTAGAAATGCATTAAAATCTAAAGAGTTGAAAAAGAGCTTTCCAGACAGCAGAATTAAAGACGAGGGTCTTGTAAGTAGATGAAGAATACAACAAAAGGACTTTGACAGAAAAAAGTCAACTGCCAAATCGAAGTCTAGAGCAAGGAAACATAACTGTTATGAGTGCGGGGAGCAAGGTCACTACAAGAGAAATTGTCCCGAGTTGAAAGAGAAAAGAGGGAAGCAGAAAATAGATAATTCGGAAATTTTTTTTGACACTGGCAATAATTCTGATGATAGTGATTATGTAGGGGAAGTCTGCATCGTAAATTCTAGTCATGGGCAGAATTCCTGGGTTCTTGATTATGGTGCTACTTTCCACATGTGTCTATACGAGAATTGGTTTGCAACTTACAAGTAAATGAGTGGGACTGTCTACATGGGAGATGATAATTCATTACCAGTAGAGGGGATTGGTAACATCAAATTTTGAATGTTCTATGGAATTATCAGAAACATTGAGTGTTGGCATGTTCCTCGGATAAAGAGAAATTTGATATCTCTCTCGACTTTGGATGATCAAGAATATAAGTTTCACTCCGAAAATAGAATACTTAAATGTGTAAAGGCTCAATGGTACTCATGAAAGGTAAACTGCATTATAAATTATATCATCTTCAAGCTAGTGTAGTTGAAGGGGAAGCTGTTGTAGCTTCTGGGAAAAGTGATATGAATTAGTCTTAGTTGTGGCACTTGCGACTTGATCATATGAGTGATAAGGGATTGTCTTTGTTGAGGAAGAAAAATTTGCCGAATGAGTACAAAAATCAAGTTTTGAATTTTTATGAGCATTGTGTGTTTGGTAAACAGACAAGGGTAAAGTTTAGCTAGAAGGCCGAGCACAAGACCAGAGACAAGCTAGATTATATACATTCAAACTTGTGGGATCCAGACAGAGTTTTCTCCAAGAATGGTTCCAGGTATTTTATTACTTTGATTAATGATTACTCAAGGATGGTGTGGGTGTATTTTCTGAAAACAAAAGATGAGGTATTTTTGACATTTGTCAAATGGAAAATGATGGTTGAGAGGCAGACGGAAAGAAAAGTTAAGTGTCTTCGAACAGGCAATGGGTTGGAATTTTACAATTTTGAGTTCAATAATTTCTGCAGAGGAGAGGGCATAGTGAGAAACTGCACTTGTGTCAGAACACCACAACAGAATGGTGTTGCAGAACGTATGAACAGAACGCGTTGTAATAGGGCACGAAGCATGCTTTCACACTCATGTGTTAGCAAGGATTTTTAGGGTGAAGCAATCAATACAACTTATTATTTGGTCAATAGATCTCCATCCACAACTATTGAGTTCAAAACTCCTTTTGAGGTATGGTTCGGTTCGCTTGTTGATTATTCACATTTAAGGATATTTGGTTGTCCTACTTATGCTCATGTGAGGGATGGAAAACTTGAGCCGAGGGCAAAGAAGTGCATATTTCTAGGGTATGCAACTGGAGTGAAAGGCTATTGGTTGTGGTGCATAGATCAAAAGACTCCAGGCTTAATTATCAGTAGGGATGCAACATTAAATGAATCTGCCTCACTGGACAGTCAGAGGGAGAAAGCAATAGCAGAAACAGATCATGGTGTTAGTGACCGCATAAAGCTAGAAATTAAATCTCCACTAGCTCAGCCCAGTAGTTCTAAAGTAGAAGAAGTGGAGGAGGTGCAAAATATTAATCGAGATGATAATATTAACGCGCATATACAACTTCAACCATATAGCAGAAGAGAGAGATCAACCGACCGTAAAGGTTTGCAAACGTATTTGATGGGAATCTTCTTGAATATAAGAATCCAGTGAGATTTGCTTTGGAAGTTGCAGAGATCGTTGATGTATTTGAGTGTTATAGCTATCTAGAAGCTATTCCGAGTGTAGAACCCAATCGACGGATTAGTGTTATGGCTAAAGAGATTGAGTCTCTTAAGAAGTTTAGGTGTTGCCTAGACTTGGTTGATGTGTGCGGCAATGGGTAGAGCCCTTGCGAGGGCTGAGGACAAAGTAGAGAAACGTTGTTCCTGTTGATGAAGAGAATCCAAGCCAAGGGAAGGATTTGTTATTTTGTTACTTGAATTATTTCCTTGTATTTTTTAGGAAATTTATAATCTCTATAGGTTTGGGAAAATCCATTTTCCTAGTAGATTTGGGAAAGGAAAACTCATTGTCCTTGTTAAATTGGAAAACCTTTCTCTTATATGTTTGAGATTATTTAGGATCTATATATAAGGATCGGAGTTGGGAATTTTATAGATTGTTGTGTGCTTTTCTTCTTATTGATAGTGAAAAACTCTCTCTGCTTTTGTCTTGAGGATTAGACTTAGCAGAACCTCGTCAAATTCTTGTGTCGATTTTTCTTTTTTATTTACTTTATGTATGATTGTGTGCTAGTTAACTCACGATCTTCTGCATCACTTTCGATGAAGTTCAAATTAGCTGGAAAAAAAAAAAAGAAGGGAGAGGAGGGGGCTGGCAAGAAAAGAGTGGGACGGAAATGGAGATAGAAGAGTCAGAGGTTCCCAGGTCTGCTTTTTATGTGTAGTCACCATCGTTGTTCCCCTTTACTCCAACCCCACACTCCACGCCATTGAAAACGAAAGGGTGAGATAATAAATAAAAAGAATCCTTATACTCCCTTACTCTAAAAAAAGGTGTATCAGAATTATTTATAGTTAAAATATTAAAAGTATTTGAAAAATTATAGTCAAAGAGAGTATGTATAATTTGTCTTCTCAAATACTTTCTTCGTCCCATTTGTTTGGGATGTTTAATCGAACACAGAATTCATAAAAAGATTATTGCGTTCAAATATATAAGTCCTAACGATGTCAATTATGATTGAAATTGAATGAGAGCAGTATACTGATGATGTCAATGTAAAATGAAATTTCTCACACTAAAATGCATGGCAAATGACGAAAAAGAAAATTATGCAACGGGTGATTTATATTGATTGGGTGCACATTTTTGATTCCTGGCACCACTGCCACTTAAACAAAAATTTAATTTAACGATTTACTACGACAGAGGAAATTATAGTAAAAAGATGGATCAAATATTTCTGAAAATGGTCAGAATTATTTACTCTCACTAGACAAGGATTAAGATTTAAACGTCAGCCGTTAGAAAATCGGGGTAGAAGTGATCCAAAATTTAGACGGCAAGGACTTAATTGATTGGTACCAAAATTTAACCGATGGTAAAAACAGTCTATTTCGAATAGCTTAAGGGTATTTTGTCCTTTCCCGTAAAAACAAACAACGCATACTATTATTTTGTCTTTCAGGAAGGAGGAAAAAAAAAAAACAATCAAATGACTCTCTTCTAAAACTGGATCTTCGATACACGCAAATCAAGGTTTACATCCATTTATTAAGATCGATTAAGGTAGAGCTAGCTAGCCCAAAAATATATCGATGACATTCGTAATTATTAAGTCTTGATATCCCAGTTATTTTTAGGACATGAGTCAACTGAAAAATCAAGAGGTAAGCACTTCTTTTGAAGTGCAAACGTGCTACTATATTTTTGCTGGGACGTCCTCATCTAAAGTACATTGACGCAAGAAATTTAACAAAGTAGTTAAAAGCCATTTGCTTAGCTCAAATGCAGGCTGTCAATTCTTTAATTCCCAACGCCGAAAAAGAGGACAAATTTATTTACTGTATTTGGTCAACCCTTTCAAGAATTTCCATATATCATGTGTTCCTTCTTTTCTTGTTCTTGTATAATTTTCGTAGCACCATGTTGCAGTAGTTGATGTCATAGCAGGTTTTACTAAACCCCATATTTTAGATGCATAGCATAAATATATCACTAAAATTTCAATAGATATTAATTTATGAATTCATAACTACAAATTTAAAAACTTTAAAAACTAAACCTATTGAGTTTAGATTCTGAATCCGATCTAGTCCATATTGGCCTATGTATTAAGGAGAGTGCATGTGCTGTACAGTTAGGGGTTATTTGGTACGCGAAATAAGGTGTGAGAATAAATTTATACTATTATTTTGTTGACATAATAAATTTATCATGTGGTAAATTTATACTGTCAACCAAACAAAAATAGTATCAATTAATTTCAAACTTAATTATGAGTATTCCACCTTATTCCACCAAACTTGGGATTATTTCTCACGTCTCAAATGATATAATTAATACAGGAATTATAATTTCAGGATTATAATTTTGGGATAATTTAATTCACGTATTAAACTACCCCTAGTTCTTATTTCAGGACTGGAAAACCTAATACTTAAGTTCTTTAGCATTTCGTTTGATATTAGTTACTCCTACCTATATTACTTGGAACTTAGCTTGTTAGATTAGCTTCATATCAATAATTGTGTCATCACAGGGGTCCAGGATCAGTACTGCAGTGCAAATTGCAGTATTTTTGGGTCTATTTTCTTCTTAGTAATATTTTAAGTTGCCTAAAATAGAAAAATGGTGGCGTCACAGTGTGTGGGAGAAGGAAGCACGTAGCGGAGCAGCTGCCATAAATGCCGACAAGTTCCCTCTCTTCCCACCGTTTAACTTTCTTCCCTTTGTTTCCTCATTTTGAAGCACAACCATTCCTTCCCATTTTTCTTTTGCTCTTTGTCCCTTATATCCTCACACTGTTTGCTGGGACTACAATGTCCATTCTCGATATTATATTTGTCTTTGAAACTAATTATTGATAGTCAATTTATCACCTTAATCAATTGCTAGTTAGAAATTTTTTACGTTTTATGCATCATATAATCAGTAAGTAAATTGTGTTTAGGTGGGATAAGTGGACCTTTGACTCATAGGGAAATTTTAAACAGCTCCAACGAAGCAAAGCAGCAGCAACAACAACGAATTTAGTCTAATCCCACATAGGAGGGTTTTGGGACGATAGAGTATACGCAGACTTTATCTCTACCTTGTGAAGATTAGAGGTTGTTTTCAATAAATTTCCGGCTAAAAAAAAAATAGAAAAAAAAACAAAAATACCAATTGAAACAACATTGAGATAGGTGATAAAGTGATACGGCGGAAAAATAATCGAAACAAATAAACTAACGAAGGCAAAGATAAACACAAAAATGGTAAAGAGCTTTGTCTAAATTAACGACACTATTTAAAACCTTAGCTTCAAAAAAAGATTAATTTTCATAAGATACAATGAAATTTAGTTTTTCCAAAGGTACAGGCTTTTTGCAGGGTACAAGACGTCACTAAACTGAAATACGGAGCAGACACGCCATCTTATTTTCCATTCTCGTGCTTACTGTAAAGTAATTTCAATGACCCTTCACTTTTACCTCCATTGGCAAAAAAATGTTCTGATTGCCAGTGAGGAGCATTCATGTTTGATGCTCTCACCCTAGGGAGCACATGTTTTACTATCTCAACTCCAGTAAAAATCCATCTTTTTACCCCTCCCATTAATTACCTCACATTAAAGTTAAAGAAACTATAATTTTAGGGTTTTCAGAGAGAGAAAAAAATTATATAAGCAAGAATCAAGTAAAAAGACCATCTTTTTTATTCTTTTTCTTTTGCAGGTTGGGTAATTTATGTCCACACCTTAGCTCTTTCTCTTATCTTCTCTTCTGATCATCATCTTTCTCATCAGTCATCACTAATCATTTTTCAGTCTCTTTTTTCTCTCCCTTTGTCCCCTCCTCTCACTATCTAATTCTTTTATATACAACCCCACTTTTAGATCTATTTTCTTTGAGGGGTGATGTAGATTTTTTTTTCTTGTAGTCAAATTCCAATAATTACGTAATATATATAGCCAGCTGTATAATTATAAAGTAAAAAAGGGTGTAGGTGGGGAGGTTGGTTGAAGAGAGAGGGATGGAATTTGATGAAGAACATGAGGAGCAAGAAGAGGAAATTGGAAATATTCACCAAATATCATCAGCTGCGGCAACTGTGAATTACCAAACACAAGGAAATAATTCAGGTAGAGGAGTTGAAGAAGGTGTTTCTACTACTGTCAGAAAAAGTAGTGTTAGGTATAGAGAGTGCTTGAAAAATCATGCTGTGGGCATAGGCGGACATGCTGTAGATGGCTGCGGAGATTTTATGCCCGCCGGCGAAGAAGGTATGAATGTTGAAGCCTATGACTGTCTCGTTTATAAGCTTAAATTGTTAGAAGACATATATACTGCTTTTAATTACTAATTACATTTGTCTCAACACATCCTTCACGTGTCATTTTTTAATTATGTCTGCAACAGGTACTATGGATGCTCTTAAATGTGCTGCGTGCAATTGCCACCGGAATTTCCACCGGAAAGAGGTTGAAGGAGAGGTGTTCCACCATACCCCTCCACCCCACCTAACCCACCACCACCCCCAACTCCATCATTCCCACCACCCCCAATTTTCTCCCTACACTTCCTATCGAACCCCTCACCACCCATCTGGGTACCTACACGTCACCCCACCACCGCACCAAAGACCCTTAGCACTACCATCAACTTCCAGAGAAGATGAAGATATGTCGAATCCGAGCAGTAGTGGGGGTGGGGGTGGGGGAAGTGGTGGGGTGGGTGGTTCATCAAGAAAGAGGTTTAGGACAAAGTTCACAGCAGACCAAAAAGATAAAATGTTGGCATTTGCTGAAAGATTGGGGTGGCGTATGCAAAAGCAAGATGAGGCATTTGTGCAGCAGTTTTGTGCCGAGACAAATGTTCAGCGCCATGTTTTCAAAGTTTGGATGCACAACAACAAGCACACTCTTGGTAAAAAACCCTAAAAACATTATCTTGACCACTATTATGCTTTTCACCTTTTTATGGGTAATTAAAAAGAAAGCATCTATTTGATGGAGGATCAAAATGGGTAGACGGCAGCTAGCTAGATATATTATCACTAGCCAAGGATTTGTTGTAAGAGATTACTAAATTAACTTTTTGTTAGGGTTAATTTCTAGCTAGACATTTTTAGTCACCTTGGTTCTTTATTTATTTTCTTTATGAAATTCCATTTTTCCACTTTAAATCCCATCTGATTTTTTTTGTACGTGTTCTTGGGGTATTTTCTGTGCAATTAATGATGATTTCTAGCTAGTAGGTCAACCATTGCTAGCACTTATTAATTTAAGCACTTCTCTTCGTGTTAATCTTGATATTTATTAATTCTTGTATAATATGATGAAGCTATATATGTTTCTTTTTGGCATTTTCTTGATACATCAGCTAGCTAGTGTGTTACTATTATTATATGATCAGATTGGTGAATGAAGAATTAAGGGCTGAATTTGTGGGAAGAAAAAATGGTACGTGTTCAACATGCAAAGGTTACAGTTTGTAAGGCGGGTTTATTTTCCCGTCTGTCAATATTTCTCTTCTTCACATGATCCATTGCGGCGGGCTTAATTACTTTTAGCACTCTTCAAAGCTTTTGTTTTGTTTTCCATACTGCAGCATTAATTTCCTTCTCAACTTGCACTTTCATTTACATCTGCATTTTGTTTTTCAATAGTTTTGAAAGATAAGATTATACCCCTATATATGGTTATTAAAAGCTGCTGCTGACCTTTGCTGCTAAGTGTAAACAAACTTATAGCATAGAGGTACTACTTCTTCAATACTCACCTTATCAATTCTCTTCTCTATCTACCTTCTTTCTTACTAAATACCCCCTTCTCGTGCTTTCCTGCTTGAAAGGTAGATTACAATAATTATTCCAGTATAATCCCACTTGAGGGTAGTGTGTACGCATACCTTACCCTTTCCCTTAGATTTGAAAGGTAGATTAGCTCATTCAAATGCTATGTTACTACTATGTATATGAAAAATTAGTATTATTTATATTAGGATCATAGGATTGTCTTAAATCTTTTATTTTTAAGTGGTATCGCTTCTTCATGGATTTGGTAGTTAAAAAACTTAGTCATTTTTATTGATAAATGTACCTTGGGCCTAACTCTAACCTCTAAAGTAATTTATGAGGTGAGTATTACCCAAGACCATATGAGGAGACCAAGAACCTCAAATCCCACCGACGTGGGACAACTCAACACCCCCTCACGCCTAGACCTGCAAACTGAAGCGTGGACAACATAAATGGAGGTCCAAGAGTTCTTTCTTGATCTAGTTACAAGAATGGGACAGTATGTAAAGAAAAAATATGGAACATTTTTTTATTCAGCATGATGATTTGCCTGTCAATGAGCCTGTTGTTCCAACAATTCAACATTTATGGCACATCTTAATTCCTTAAGCTATATTATAGTATATGTGATTGTTTATAGAGTTAGAATCTTCCCTAACTTATGTTGTTTATATACATGCATGAATCAGCAATAACGGTACACTACATCCGTACTTCCAAACATGTATATGTGAATGTCAAGACATCCTATATGACTGTATTTGTAATTGTACCCCACGTAAAATGACGAGCTTGTATTGGCGGAGTAAATTATCTCCTATGGTCTTCAATTTGAATAGATAATGATCTAACTTGAATCGAAGAAAAATGTTTATATAAAGATGTCTTGTGTCTATTTATAGATCTTTTGTTGTTAATTTTTCTCCATTTTCTATAGTTATACATATATAAGTGAACTTATAATTGTAAAGAACTACAGAACTAATTCTCCCTTACTCTGATGAGTTATTTGGTGCATGTACTAGTAGGTGCATGTTGAAGTGAGTGAAGATCATCTCATAAAAAAAGTTTAAGCTATTTGAGCATGCACATTTCTAATTACTTAATAACTGTTACGCGACGCCTTCCTGAGATGCTTTGGAAGGGTAGCGTAAGGCTAGGCAATCGATGTCAGTACGATTGCCGTCCGCCAACTGAGGTCCCCTCCGCACGCTAGACTAGATTGTCAGTGCCGTGCGGGAAAACCAATTCGTAGGCAACAAGAGAAATGAGAGCAGCGGAAGCTTTGGTTGGATTTTTGATGATGATTGTATTGATGATGAAAAAAAGCTATTACAAAGCTAATGCGGTGTCGAGGGGGCGAAGACACCAGTACAGAGAATTGAATGCTTGCTGAAAATGTTTGAATGCTGATACCCCCCTAATAATGCTTAAAAAATAAAAACCCAAATTACATGAGTAGACCTAATGCGAGCTCTAGGAGCACAATGAATATAAAACAGTAAACCTATTCTATATTTACAATGAAAGGAACTTAGTCTTCTATGCTGTAGAAATACTAAGTCCAATGGCAGCAATCTTGTCTTGACGGTCAGGGTCCGCGCGCGCGTTGCTGTCTGCGTGCGCGGCACTATTGATGATGGCCCGCGGCGGGGCGCTGGCACTTGTGCTTGGATCATGATGGATGCGCGCGGCATCTCTTGGCTGTGCGGCATTGTCTGCGCGCGCAGCATGGTTGACACTCGCAAGCCGCTGGGCGCCGGCAAGGAGTGTTGGTGGGGCGACAGAGGCACTTGCGCACTTGTCACTTGGCGCGGCCAAGACCACGGGGCCGTCCGTGGCGCTAGGCTTTGAGAGGCTTAGGACGCCACGGGGCGCGTCCAAGGGGTCATGGGGCGAGGCTGGAAAGCCGCCCATGACATAACAACTGCAGGAAGAACAAGTTGCTGTTGCTTTTGTATGGGGATGACATAGAAAAATATCAAAACAAGTTCGCTCCCTTCTGCACGTATCTGATATCAACTGCAAAAGTTAGATCTCTTTTACCGTATGGAATTCCTGTCAATAGATTTGAATGGGTTCTGAACAGATTTACAATTGTTGAGTGAATAAAAGAAGACAACATGGATGATCCGCCATTGCCAGCTCCAACGAGATTAAACATAGTATCTTTGGTGAATTTGGACCAATAGCCACGAAATGCTGAGTTTGGTAAGTACTATTTTCTGTAAACTGTAACAGGTAATACAACAATATCATTATATCATTATTTTAGGTCTTATATATATTGTATCGCAAAATAATATTTACAATACCTCTATAAACAGACATCCTCGCTATTGTTCTAAGTGGCGGTGCCATAAAGATCGCTGGCGTCCACGGGTATCGACAAATCATTGTTATGGATACAGAGTAAGTTTTAAACATTCTACTTATTTGAAAATTTTCAGTGACTTTAGGCAATGCTAAAGCAATGTGTTGAGCTTATGATTTGAGGGAATAGTTTGTGGATCTAAGAATTGACTCTCAAATGCGATGCGACTCAGTTTCTTTTTGCAAGATTTAAGATGACCTGAGATCAATTTTCTGCAAGTTTTTGCTTATTGGATTGCAGATTTCCCGATAGATGATATTGTGTGTTGCTACTTCCTTTTTCTCCCTTTTCTGAGCGTCAAAAAATAACATGAGGACATGTTTGTGATCCTCCTTTAGTTAGTCATTTTCTGGAATATAAAGTCACCAAAACAAGAGAACCAACTTAACTGATTTAATTTTGGTTTAGATAACATATACATTTCTTTGATACAGAAACAGAATCCAAAAATGTATCTTAGATTTAGAACCTGTACTGATTTAGGCTGCAAAGTTTACGATAGAACTCAACAAAGGTCTTTTCCAACTTTTCTCCAACTTCCTTTAATTTCTCTTGACTGAAGCTACACTCTTTCTTTGTGGTACCAAGTAATAGTTTTTCTACTGATGATTTTGGACCATCTATCACGACCCAAAATCCACTGTAGGTCGTGATGGCACCTAATGCCGCCGTCAGGCAAGCCAACGGTGATTGATCAACTTAATTACTCATTCTTATTACTTTGAAATCATAATTTCCATTAATTAAATAGTATGAAATAGAATTTACAGGGAAAAATGAAAAAATGAAAATAACTACGTGAACTACCATACCAAATAATTACGTGAACCACCATACACAATAAGTACAGCAAGTGTAACATGAGTACGTAAATCAACGTATACCCAGTAAGTATCTAGCCTAACTCCAGAGAAGTAGTGACGAGGGATAGACATCGACACTTACTAGTGGTCCAAAGACAGATACAGTAGAAGTAAACAGACGTGAGGTAGAGTAAATACACGGAATAACAAGTATAAATACGTGGTACAATCTTCCTCTCAACAATAAACTCGAGCTCTCAATTAGTAGTAACCTCCTCAAACGGAGTATATATATAATGGGCCTCACTAGATAGGCCGTCACAATTCAAATTAGGAAAAACTCACAGATACATTGGCTTTTTGTCAAATATTACGCACGATTCTATAAGACTATTTTATAGAAATCCGAGGCGTACGGCTCGATCCCATCATAATATGTGCATTGCCGAGGGTCGAACGGCACGAACCATAGATATATTTATTATATTGCCGAGGCGAATGGCCCGCTCTCATGAGAGTGTGATACATAATCCTGCCGAGGCGAACGGCCCGATCCCATATAATGTGCGCACTGCCGAGGGCCGAACGGCACGAACCATAGATGTATCTATTATATTGCTGAGGCGAACGACCCGATCCCATTAGAATAAGAAGCTTTAACGGGTCCATGACCCCACTCACGCATAAACGTGTGAGTTATAGATTCTAAGGAAAACTTTTTGAGGAAAACGCATAGCACGGGAGAAATTCGTAAGAGGGGTACAATTATTCCGCGGCTAATCATGAAGCCCGTCAAATCTCTACAATAGCAAGTCTATCACTCTATGCAAGTCTAGTCTCAAGTTGTAACGTAAAATAATGGAATTTAATAGGCAAGGGGCAGATCAAATAGTATAGTTATGGCATGGGGGGAACCTAAGTCTACGAATCTAGCTACGTATGAACTCTCATCACCTCGCGCGTATGTAGCCCCCGTAACAAGTAACACATATCAAATACATCACCTAGGGGTATTTTCCCCCTCACAAAGTTAGACAGGAGACTTACCTCGCTCTGAAGTTCCATAACCAGCTCCAACGCCACTCAAACACCTCAAACCGATGCCCGTCTCTCTAATATTCATAATAAATCAATTCATAACAATTCCCAACTTCGCTCGAAAAGTCAATAGAGTCAACCTTTGGGCCCACGTGCCCGGATTCCGAAACTTTTCAAAGATAATTATTACTCATAACATTACGAACTCAAATATATAATTTATTCCTAATTCCATATCCAATTTTGTGGTCAAAATAAAAAAATACCATTTCCAGATTTTCTTCGAAAAATCCCACAATTTCTACTAATTTCCATGTTTAAATCCATATATAAGTCTTGTATTTAACTCACAAGGTGTAGAAATCACTTACCTAAAGTTTGATGATGAAAATGGCGCTCCAAAATCGCCCCAAAGTCGGCTTCCATGGAAGGAATGAGGTAAAAATGAGCCAACCCCCCGAAATATAGCTTCTGCCAAGGTATTTACCCTTCGTGATAGCGAAAAATGCTTTGCAATCGAGAAGCACAACTTTTCTCATCTCAAAATTGCCCTTCGCGATTGCGGAAAACCAACCGCTATCGCGAAGAACTAGCTGCTCAACTCCTCCAGATAGCCTCTAGTATAATGGTCATAACGTTTTGTAAAAACCTCCAAACAACAAATGGTTTGACTTTCTGAAAACTAGATACCAAGAGCTACAACTTTTATTTTTGGATCATCTTCAAATTCCTTATATATTGCAAGATATAAGCTGAAGTCAGGCTACTGACAGCAGAAAATCCTTCTACGTGATCACGAACTTCCTTCTGCGATTGCGGTTCACAAGGCCTGGAACAACACTTTGCTCTTCACGATTGCGGCCCTTTCTTCGCGATCGCGAAGAAGGATGCACCAGATCTTAAAAACAGCAGTTCAAACATGAGAAAATGACCGGTAGCCCATTCGAAACACACAAAGGCTAAGTGATTGTTACGTTCAGATATGGCCATGATGTGATTCACGAACCAATGTTCATTTTGTTTTTAACTCTTTCCTTCCTTTCTTGGTTTTTTCAAATTTTGATATTCATTCTTGTTCTTTTCTTTCTTCGGTTTTCCCCCTTTTCCCCACCTGTTATTCTGCTTTCTTTCTTTTCTTTTGTCATGTTCCAGGTTACGTATGTTATTCCCTCTTATTTCTTTATTTTCAGTTTTGCTTTCATTTTTCAAATTTGCTATTCCCTGACATCAACGATTTAAATTATACATATTCTAGCATATTTGTTTATCCTTAAAATCGGATAACAATTGAATTTGTTTGCAGAGCTAAGAATTCGTAAATTAATTTGATACCAAATGAGAGTATGTCGCGAGCATTCAGAGTATAATAAGAGAGATAGAGCAATCAAACCGTAAATATATGATAATTGATGACGAATCGTAAGCAGTGGAATAGTTCTTTGACAAACAGTAATTGAGAGCTTAATATTGAATTCTGATGAACAGTAGAGATGATAAGGAATGATAAAATATACTGCCTTGTCTGATATGAAAACAAAACGTGCCCTCTAATGAAGAGGGTCTCCGCCTTTTTTATAGGCAAGTCCAAAAGTCATAGGTAAGTGTAAGAGTCATAATAAAAGCACGGAACTGATTACAAGGGAAATCTCATTAATTATGGGATTTAATACCCTTAAATGATGGCATAACGGCCGTAATGGTTGAGATAATTAATTCTGGCGAAACATCCGATGATTAGCGAGATGTTCGGGTTGGAGCCGGTTCTCAACCACGAAGCGTCTCCTGGCCGACTATACCGGCTGTCTTATTCGGTCACTCTATCCTACGCGACCGATTTGCTGATCCCAGACCGGGGCGACCCGGTCTCATATTGTGCCCGAACCCGACTTCACTTAGGTGTATCCGACCCAATACAGATAGTTCCCTCGTTTATTGGAGAATAAGGACAAAAAACGATATGAATTATCAGATCTCGGGCTCACTACTCAAACGATCGATACTTATCATAAAACGTGTGATGAAAATACAACCGCCAAAGTCTCCGATCCCCAAAAAGATTTTATATATGACGGCAC
>MCJB01004429.1:0-11436 GCA_002018475.1 Nicotiana obtusifolia
AAACTAACCAAACCCACCCGAAACCCTACCATTTCTCTAAGACCTCCACCCCTAAATCCTCTCTTCTCCTCTCCTCCCAAACCCTAGCAGCCGCCTCCCTTATTCTATCCAACTCCGACCTCAACATAGGATCACGGCATGATTCCCTTTCCATTTATACTCTGTGTCGTTGTTTCTTACACGATTTTGGTATCACATAATACTCGCCTATTTTTGGCAAGTGCCAAGCTTCGAATCGAGGGAATCAAGCTCCATTTTGTTTAAAACCAAACGATATTTCATCTATATACACTCATTACCATGCTGTTTGGTCCGATTCAGTGAGATCTCCGACTTTTTGTGTTCTCCTTCTTGAACTACGTTTTACCTGATTTTTCTCCTAAATTTATTCTGAATTGATTTTGCATGCTTTTCTTTCCTTATTTTTGTGTTTGATTATTTATGTTTCCTTATTTGTTCGTTTGGATTTACTACTATATAAACCCCTCCACTAGCCCCTCTAATAGACCTTAATCACTGTTATTCTCTCATACTCTCACTCACTCGATACTATTCTGAATCTATTGCTCCTGACCGGCTGAAAGCTAAGGCCATCAGAACCCTCTCTAACGACCTCCCTAGTGCGAGCACTGCTCAAGGCTCATTTGAGGCTCATGTAACTCTGACGCGCTGGGATTTGGGTCTTTTGGTTGTTCTCTTTGTTGGTTATATTCGAGCTGTTTCTAACACTTTGCCTTCCCTTCTATTTTGTTTGTTGAATCTGTAAACTGGTGAGTGTATTGTCTTTTGCAATTCAATCCTATTTTGCTTGTTTCCAGTGCTTAGCATATCCATGTTGTTGGGACCAATATGACTCCAATTTTTGTTGTAATCATTGGCCATTTTACCTGTACTGTAGCTATTCTGCAATTTTGAATATCCTAGTGTCACAACCTGCCTAATTCTTTAAACTCCTATGTGCTCAGCTTGAATGACTTTGTATCTTTAAGTTTGCTTTGTTATTCTGCTGTTTATTGTGAGTTTTCCTCATGCCTTGTTTTGGATTCTCACACTGAAATTCCTAGCGAATCATCTCTTACCCATAATTTGCCTCATTGAACTTCTATTAATAATTCCTTTATGTAAACTCTGTTCTTTTACCTACTTACATGAACCATATTTGTTGTCGCAATGTTTTAACCAAACATGTTGCTTTGTCTGGCGCTTGGTTAATCCTGCATTTCTTTTGTATTGCTTATGCTTCTAGTTGAATCCTAATACATTTAGGTTCCATGATCATGCATAGTCGACTGGCTTAAGTTCTGAGTCTGCCTGTTCTATTTAACTTTAAGATAATATGTCTTCCTGCCATGACACTGTTGGACTTTGAGATCTTTGTGTTATACTCAGCATGATTAGGCTTCTCATCGATTGCTTTCCTTTTTGTCGTGTGTAATTGTCATTTCCTAAATATGACTCTGTCTGACAATTCATGACTTAGACTCCTAGGTTTTAATATCCGTTTAGGCCAATGCTCTATTATGAACTAATTCTAGAAAAATTAGCATGTTCACCTCGTATGTGCCTAGTATATTTACATTTTAATCTAAATTGGCATGTCTCCTTAACTCTCCTGGTGTTATGTCGATCTGTAGCATGCTGTCACCTGCTTAATGATGTAACCTATGTTTTATTTACCGTGTTTCAAATCGAGTGTATTGACTCTCCTAGCTTCCTGTTCTTTCTTTAATCAATGTTGACACTCTTGCTTATGAAATGCCAATAAGTTTATGAATCCTGCTTAATGTCATACAACCCCGTCTCTATGAGGCGTTGCTTTAGAATTTTATGGTTGGTTTCCATGTATGGTCTATTAATTTACTTGGTAAATTGGTCAATATTGGGCTGGATATGAGTCCATGTGGTACTAGGCTGTGCAAATGGGCACACTCTCCTGTTTTTGGGAAGTGTTTGGATCCGGGCCTGCTATCCAAATGAAAGAGTCTACTGAAGGCCCATGTAGTGCTTGGGTTAACTCTTGATAAGCCTGCCCTATTTGTTGGGACTATAATCATCTTGGTTCTGTAATATTCGAAGTCTATTTCTTTCTTTTCCTTTTTTATCTTTGGTCATGTAATAATTTGTAAACAAACGATGGGGGAGATTAGTGAAAAGGGCTGGGGTATCCTAATGCTTGCAGGAAATGGTAGAAAACATGCCTATAGGGTCTGTGTGTTCTATTTGTTATCTCGTTCAGCATGCCTTATATGTTATTTAGTTTAGTGTGTTGTACACTAATAGAAAGCATGATTATAGGAATCACGCACACACTTCACTTAACTTGTCAAAACATATTGGCTCAAGTAATTGCTATATTTGTTTCCATGTGTACTAGTAGACGCTTCTAGATAGTGTGCCTATAGGATACAATAACACATGGTTTGCTAATGTCCACCTAGATACCATGTCTATAGGGTTTCAATTAATTAATCAATCAACTGCTGCTATTGCTCTTACCACGCTGCTCCTTTAGCCATCATGACTATAGGATCTTAATCAATCAATCGACTACTTCCGTTGCTTTCATTACACTGCCCCGCCTAGATGACATGCCTATAGGGATATAGTATTATAAACTCAAGTGCAATTGTCAATCCTGCCTATGGGATATTATCACTCATCTGGAAAGTGTTTATGAAGTCAAACGTCGTTAGTTCGGGGCGTTCAAACAGTTTTACTGCCTCACTGCATAAGCAATCTAGAGATCATGCCTGTAGGAACTTTTTAATGCCTATAGTTTGCGAATTCATTAGTCAGAAACAACATTGATGTTTGTGTGATGCGGGAGATCAAAATCTCCTAAAAATTATGCCTATAGGATTTGACAAATCTAATACGTCTTAATTCCCTAAAATATGTACTTCCTAAACAGCCCGCGTGCATTTGCTTTTTATGTGTGGAGGTTAACTTGAACCCTTTCTTGCATTTAAGTGTAGTCCTATATGTTTCAAACGCGTGCTAGTTTTCTCATCTTTAAGCATCCTAAGTGAAGTCTAGAACCACACAAATAGAGGTCCAAAGCCTCCTGGACCATAGTTATGGGACGGGTAGTGCACGCATAGGCTACGACCTAGAATTGATTAGAGCGCCTTTTGGTAAACAACTTTAACATAGTAATCGGTAAGCAGGAAATCATAGTCTGTGCCCGTTGAATAATATGAGCAGCCCCTACCTCAAGGGAGTTGCGAAGCATTATTTATGTTGCACGGGGTGATCCTTTAGGCTAAAAAACATAGGATCCCCCCTTTTCCTTATGTATTTGTTATTTACAGTTAGTCAGAGATCAATGTAGTTGTACCTTTGTAGTCATTAAGATTTGTGCCGATTCTCATGTGTCCTAATAAGACTCTGCGACTTCTAAATTTCCCTTTATTTATTTGATCACCTAGCCTAATTGCATCATCCACATAATTTAAAGTTTTGCCGGGACCCACAGTTGTGGACCTCGAAGAGTGCCTAACATCTTCTCTTTGAGGTAATTTGAGCTCTTACACGATCTTTGGTGACACAGACTAGTCAAACAGTGTTATTTGCAAATAAGTTCCCTAACGGACCTCAAAATCATTGGGTGGCGACTCTTCTCTTTTAATACCCATTTAAAAGAGTTGGCATACATCGAAACCCGCTTTCGAGAGAAAACGGGGTGCGACAACACGGCGACTCTGCTGGGATACTTAGGCTTTTACCATTATGAACTTGACTTATGTGGATTACTTTCTTTATTTGTTTTAAACTGCTATTACATGCACATCCCTTCCCTTATTCGCCTTTCTCTGTTTTAAATTGCTCTAACATGCACATCCCTTCCCTTATTCTCCTTTATTTGCTATGACATGTATGACCTTACTCCGTCTCCTCCATCTTGTCTAAGACTGCTATATTATGACTCTCCCATCCCTATTTCCCTACCTGCTTCATTATGTTCTCGCACATTTTTCATGAGTTAAACTAACTTCTCTCTTTTGTCTTTCTTTTCTTTTCTTTTCACGTTCACTTTTTCTATTTTATTTACTACTTTTACGTACTTTAATCATGCAAATACTTGGCAATGTGTTATTATATTTGGATAAAGCATGCTCCGCATCATACTCCACTCGTGCCAATTATCAACATAGCGGTGCTTGATAAGTGTCCACACTTTCCTGAAATCATCCTTTTTAAATCGGAAAGGCCTATTTGCTGTAGACTAGTCGATCAGCGGTGCAGTCGATGGTCCCGTGCCTTTTTCTCTCGAGCTGTCCACTTGGGAGTACCAGTCTAGACCCTTCTAGAAACCCTACTCCAATTTGAAATGTACATGCATCATGCCAAACCTAGTACGGGTTGAAGCGTTGTTAATGTAACAACCCGGTAAGATGAACCTTGTCCAATGTCCGATGGGATTTCCACAATCCCAATGGACACTATCATATTATGTGCATTACTTGGAGAAAATATGCCAACGTGTTGATCATTATTGCGTAAGTAGTCAAATCTGAAGGGGGAAGGGCTAACCTTTGTTTGTTTGCAGAAAATGAAACACGAAATTCCAAGGTTCGGTATGGTCCAGAATATCCTGCCTTTGCTACTTGACTGGTGGAAAGACCTTGCGCCTTGTGACAAGAATCATGTGAGGAGAGTACTTGGTGACCTGCTATCTTTGTTGAACATTCAACCAAAATAGGGAATTGATCCAAGCCGCTACCATATTCTAGGATGAGAAACAAGTTGTTTTTTGGTTTGGCAATATAGAAATGACTCCTCTCCTAAAAGAAATAGGAGGTTTCGCCAAGTTACCATGGGATAGTCGGAGACTACCAGTACCAGAGAATTGCACTCCCTGCAGTTTCCTGAATATGTTGGGTTTTAAGAAGAATGGCGAATTGCTCTGTCTAAAGAAATCATACATCCCTTTTGAGTTTCTTTACGAGCGTTAAGGGCATAGCAAGTCATATCGTATTCAACACGATGAACTAACCATTACTTCTTTGGGATGAGTGCATCGCCGGGTTTATGTTTTCATCGTTTTCTTCCTAGGGTTGTTGATCTTTCTAATGAAAGGAGGAAGAATTCATACTCGCTTAGCCATGGTTGCCAGGACCTTAATGGATGGTATCGAAGAACAAACATATACTATTATCCCAATGATCTTAGCTGAGATGTACAACGCCTCTAGATCGGTGCAAGTAGGGATTCTGACACTTTGAGGGTTGTAATCTATTGCTACAAGTCTGGCTGTTGGAACACTTTCATAGGGGTGAGTATCATCACAGCTTCTACGAAGTCCACTAAATGACTACAAAGCGAACCATCACCCAAAGAAAATGACGTTTATTCCAGACATGTTTGCAAAGCCTGGAAATGTTGTAAGTTGGGTGTGTTTCTTCAGCAATCTGACAGACGAGTAGGTGTATTGGATGTTTTCCTAGTAGTGAGTTCATCATCAAATCGAAGGGGACAACTCACTTGGTGCTTATTGGGCTACGAGGTATCTACCTTTACGCTCCTATAAGGATAATGAGACAAGCTGGAAGAAAACAAGTCATACCTCGGGTTTCCAATATGGTCCAATACAAGGCATATTTCAAGGGAGATGTCATTCCGTTCAAGTTCGAAGCACAAAACATGTGGAACCAAAAGATCATTGTGGAACGAGGAACTATCGAGCCAGACAGGTATCACGCTGGTCATATGTACTACTACCTGTCATGGCTGGAAGACGACATAGCAGGGGACATCAAGCCAGGAGTCAATCTGAAGGATAGGATTATAGATGAAGTGGCTGAGGCACAAGTTAAGTACAAGAGGCTACGCAAAAGGGTGTTCGAGTCCGAAGGTAAACATCTGGAGCAACACAAAGTAAACATGGAGGCAATAAGGGAATGGAAGGAGATAGCCACTAAGTCAACAGAAAGATTGAAATACCTGGAACAAGGACTAATGGAGCTAGAAGGGAAGATGAGAAAGAAACTCTCGGATTGTCAAGGCATGGATGATGATGAAGGAGAAAATCTGGAAAAAGCTTACTTACTGTTGGATATGCGCGATCTGGGAAATTTGATTGATGGGGTCAAAAGAGCCAAGCATGGAAAAGGTCCTTCAGGGAGCCAGTAGATTACGAGATGATGTTCTTTACCGCTTTCTAGCGAAGATTAAATTTTGATGTAATAAGGCTAAATGCTATTAGTAACTTTATTATATTATTGTCAATTTATTAAAAGTTCGTCTTTGCTCATTTTCGCATTAATGAAATGAAACAAATGCTGGCACCAATTTTCTCCAAGTCTATGTATCGCTTAGGTCTACTTCAGGTACAATGGAGTCCCCAAATTAGGATGCGATTTATCGCATGACTTTGTGAAACATGTTTAAATATTTCGAACACTCTTTTATTTCACCTTACTGACTTGGTTATCTTTTTCTTTCTTTCTTTTTGATTAGTCCCGTTCCCAAAGGTTGGTTCGTGCATACTGGCATCATCAGCATACCACACTAGATACAGAGGTCCTCCACCTCCTCCTCCATTGAGCGACTCTAAAAGCAAAATCAAGGGCAAAAGGAAAATGGACGATTTAAGTGGTATCCGAAAAGACAACGCCGCTATGGCAGAAAATGTTGAAATTTCAGATAGCATAAGTACTCCTGGGCAAAATGAGTTGGTCTTATATTTGGAGTAGAAAATCCTAGAGCTATAGGGTGAGCTTGAGCAGGTCCAAAATCTGGCAAACCTCTCCCTTACTCTTAATGTTCCCGACATAAACCAGCAAAACCGGACTACCCAGAACCAAACACCACCATAAAATACACAAAATCAGAATCCACCACCCATAGTTCCGAATCCTCCCGCACAACACCAGGATCATAATCCCGCACCTCCCCAGAACCTTAACCCACCAGTGCAAGTCCCTCACAACATCAGCATCATCCAACTCAATACCCACAAACCACCGCTTATCACACTCCCCAAAATGCACCACAACCTATTCCCGACCCCCAAAACTCGACCAACGGCCCCGTATACCCAAGTTCTAGGAAATCATCAAAGCAATCCGATATATGTGGAAACCTTACCCCATACCTCGCACCAAACCCTATACATACCGGAACCAACTGAGAAGGACTTGCTCATTAGAAACATGGCGGAGGAACTCAAGAAGCTCATAGGGAGAGTCCAGAGTGTTGAAGGTGGGAAAGGCGTTGAAGGTCTAAACTATGAGGACCTGTGTATTCAGCCGGATGTGGAACTGCCGCATGGTTACAAACCTCCCAAGTTTGAAATGTTCGATGGTACTGGTGATACGAAGGTGCATCTAAGAACATACTGCGACAAGTAGGAGTGGGTAAGAATAAACAAATTCGCATTAAACTGTTCATGCGAAACCTTACAGGAGACACTTTTTCTTGGTATATCAGTCAAAACCCAAAGAAATGGGTTAATTGGATGAGTATGGCATCAGACTTCATCGACAGATTTAGGTTCAATACAGAGAACGCGCCACACGTTTTCTACACTCAAAACCTTAAGAAGAAGCCGATAGAAACCCTTTCTCAAGTATGCTACTCGTTGGAGTTCAGAGGCTGCAAAGGTAAGGCCAGTACTTGAAGAAGAACAAATGAAAAAGTTCTTTGTTAGAGCTCAAGATCCACAGTATTAAGAAAGGTTGATGATCATCGAAAATCACAAGTTCTTCCACATCATCAAATCAAGGGAAAGAATAGAAGAAGTAATCAAGATGTGGGATGGTAACTAATTTCGAGGCACTGCAAGCCACGAATAAAGCCTTGCAATCAGGAGGTATCTCAAAGAAGAAAGAAGCGGGTGCCATGATGGTAGCCTAGGGCCCTAAGTCTCCCCTCATATACCAAACACCTCCACCTACATATCAACCCTCACCACCAAAATGCCAATACCCTGCCACCACCTACCATACCTACAACACTCAACCTGCATATTACCATTTACCTCTGCCCGCCCGCCAAAATTACTCAAAACCACATCCAAATTTCGACTGCAGACCACCTAGACAATACACCTCAATTGTTGAACCCATAGCCCAATTGTATGAGAGATTGAAGGCCACCGATTATGTCACCCCTATTCCTACTATTGTTGTGGAAAATCCCTCCCAATGGATTAACCCCAAAAAAACATGTGCTTATCATTTAGGCATCAAAGGTCATACAATTGAATAATGTCGCGCGTTGAAAGACAAGATTCAGACGCTGATCGACACTATGGTCATACAAGCAAAGGAAGCTGCACCAAATGTTCGCAATAACCCTCTCCTGGATCGTAGACGTGATGGAGTGAACGTGATAGAAACTAATAAGGAGTGGGATCATGAAGGTTCCATTGGACTCATTCGAGAGGGAGACGCCCCTAAAACATCTCTGGTCACCTTCACGCCAGTTGTGGTACAAACCCAGGTGCCATTTGAAGTTGAGGTAGCTACACTCTTCACTGTAATGGTATCTCCCACACCATCTTACAAGGATGACACTGACCCGTGGGATTATGTTGCGAAAGCAAGAAGAAAAGGAAAAGCCAAAATGGAAGAAACAGGTGCCACCTAAGGTATGACCAGAACTGGCAGAATTTACACACCTGAGAATCTGGGAGGAACGAGCAAGGAAGCTGCACCTAAGCTGCCTATTGTTGAGACTGGCACTGACAATCTTTGGAGGAAGATGCAAGCAAGGGAGTACTCTGTTGTTGACCACTTGAACAAGACTCCTGCTCAGATATCCATTTTATCACTGTTGAGAAACTCAGACGCGCACAAGAATGCTTTGATGAAGGTGTTAAGTGAAGCTTATGCACCCGCCGGCATCACTAGTGGAGAGACGGCTAACATGGTCGGATAGGTACTAGAGAGCCACAAAATCATTTTCCATGAAGTTGAGTTACCACTAGAAGGAGTGAGTCACAACAGGGCGTTGCACATCACAGTGCAATTTGAGGGCAAGTTCATCGCCAGTGTCTTGAAAGAGGGAGGTTCGAGTCCGAACATAAGCCCACTAACCACTCTAAAGAGATTGGGTAAAGGCCTGCACGAGATATGAATGGGAAGCATGAATGTGAAGGCATTTGATGGATCTCAGAGAGCCACTATCGGAGAAATCAACCTCGATCTAGAAATGGATCCGACTTGGTTTTATGTTGAGTTCCAAGTGCTAGATATATCTGCTACTTACAATCTATTATTGGGACGGCCATGGATATATGCAGCTGGGGCAGCAGCTTCAACTATGCACCAGGCTATGAAGTTCGAGTGGAATCATCAGGTGGTGATCATTCATGAAGATGGAAGCAACACAATCTACACCAATCAGACCGTTCCAGTCATTGAAAACAAGAGGAAGTTGGGAGGAGAAACATATCATCGCATTGAATGGATTAACGCGATTGAAAAGGACTAATGGTGGAGCAAGAAGATAGAAAGTATATTGCTGTGGACGGGATATGAACCAGGCAAAGGTCCTGGCAAAAAGCTTCAGGGGATCACCAAACGCGTACAACCACAGTATCATGGCACGACCTTTCGACTTGGATATGAAGATACATGGCAAGAATATCAAGAATGGACACCACCATGGAGTACCCCTTATTATCCACTAGAACAACCTATACCGTCTCTGCACCAGACATTCCATCAGGCTGACATGACGTGGGGATCTGAGGAAGATGAGATTTTGGCCGGTATGAGGAAGCTGCTTTTGGACGAAGAAGACATGGACTGTAGTGCAATTGTTGAGGAAGAGGAGGAGGAAGACCTTACCATTTAGACAATGGAAGAGGGAGCTGTTCACAAGAACTTAACCGCTGCACCATCCCGGGTAGCTTGGCAAATTAGCATGAATTATTTTCAAATAATTTTGAGCATTTAAGACATTGTCAGTATTTTACTTTGAAATAATTACTCGAGCCATCGAGTCGTATTTTTGACATTTTAATAGTTTTATTAATGCATTACTGCTTTTCATATTTATTACTATTTTGCTACATTCTTTTTACCAAAATTATTACATATCCTAATGAACCTACGACTGTGACATGTAATGAGAGAACGCAACATAAGGACGGTGATTTGAATGGTCTGGAGGATGATATAATACCTGAGGAAAACGTTAAAGAAGTAGAGAATTTTGAAAACAAACCAAAGTCTAATTTGGAAGAAACCAAGGTCTTTTAACTTAGGGGATTCTGAAACAGTCAAGGAAACTCGTATAAGCATTCATTTATCACCGTCAAAGAAAGAAGAGTATATCAGGTTCCTAAAGGAGTATGAGGACATCTTTGCATGGTCCTACGACGATATGACTGGGTTAAGCACATCCATAGTAGCTCACAAGCTACCTATCAATACCATGTGTTCACCGGTAAAGCAGAAGCTCAGGAAGTTCAAGCCAGGTATGAGCTAGAAGGTAAAAGAGGAGGTTACCAAGCAAATCAAAGCCAAGGTTCTCCGAGTGGTTGAATACTCGAACTGGTTAGACAACATTGTGCCAGTTCCAAAGAAAGTTGGGAAGGTTAGAATTTGTGTCGATTATCGAGATTTGAACAGAGCAAGTCCTAAGGATGATTTCCTGCTGCCTAACATAAACATACTAATTGACAACTGCACCAAGCATGAACTCCAATCCTTTGTGGATTTTTTCGTAAAATACTATTATATTTGGATGGATGAAGAGGATGCCGAAAAGACCGCCTTTATCACACCGTAAGGAATATATTGTTACAAATGATGCCTTTTGGTTTGAAGAATGTTAGGGCCCCTACACGAGTCCCATGACGACTATCTTCCACGACATGATACATAAGGAAATAGAGGTGTACGTGGATGATGTTATCATCAAATCTAAAAGGAGTTCGGATCACATAGCAGACTTGAAGAAATTTTTCGACCGGCTTAAAAAATAAAATTTGAAGTTGAATCCTAAAAAATGTGCTTTCGGAGTCCCAGCTGGAAAATTGTTAGGTTTAATCGTCAGTCGCTGAGGTATTGAGTTAGACCCGTCAAAAATCAAAGCTATCCAGGACTTGCCACCGCCAAAAAATAAGAAAGATGTGATGAGTTTTCTAGGGCGTCTTAATTATATCAGCCATTTTATAGCACAATCAACGGTGATATGTGAGCCAATCTTCAGAATGCTGAGAAAAGATGCTACAACAAGCTGGACTGAAGAATGTCAGAAAGCCTTCGACAAAATCAAGGAGTATTTATCAAAACTGCCCGTGTTGCTCCCACTTGAACCAATATCTGTCTGTGTTGGATGGCGCCTTTGGTTGTGTTCTAGGACAACATGATGAAACTAGAAGGATGGAGCTGGCGATATATTATCTGAGCAAGTAATTCACGCCTTACGAAGCATGGTACTCTTTATTGGAACGCACCTGCTGTGCTTTGACATGGATAC
>MCJB01004435.1:8415-117859 GCA_002018475.1 Nicotiana obtusifolia
GCAAATTTTCAATGAATTTAAGGTATAAATGTTCTTTTAAGAAGTACAATTATTTATATTTATGATATTTCCATCTAAATACTTAACTTTTAAATTACAGAGCAAGTGTGTATGGGAACACCGCTATAGCGCGGATGTAGCTGCTAATTTCCATCTCAAGGCTCGCAAGCGGTTGTCACATTGCTTTTCCAAAGCTAGAAAGTTGAACCATAAGCCCTCCTGGTTGCTTGAGCATCTATGGGAGGATTTGCAAAGGCAATGGCTAACCGCATAGTTCTTAAAGAAGAGCGAGAAAGGAAAGAAAGCTCGTGCTTCTGAGAAGGGAGGCTCCCTGCACACTGGAGGTGTGATCAGCCTCGGGACAATAAAGAGGAGAATGGTACGTAATTGCTTAATTTAATTTTAATTTTCAACGTATATCTACGCTATTTCTTAACTAAAATTTATGAGTTTTCAGGAGAAGAAGTTGGGGCGTCCGATGAGGCAAGATGAGTTATTCAAGGAGACTCATATTGTCAAGAAGAAGAAAAATTCGGATGAAAAAAGGTGGGTCGAGGGCCGAGCCTCGACTGTAATTGTAAGTTTTTAATTTTCATTAAGTATTTTGATTTACTTTTATATAACTTTTGAAATACTAATTCAATATAATTTTTCTTATAGGTTTGCTTCACAGCTGAGGTGGAGGAATTCATATGCAGCCAGCCACCATCTTCATCGGGCGACCCAATCCAACCGTCGGACAAGGATGCTGAAAGACTATGGACGCAGGCTGCTGGCGGTCCAAAATGGGGGAAGGTATACGGGCTTCCCACTAAGAAATTTCATCGCTATAAGTGTGGAATGCAAGGAATCAGAACTTCCGCGCAAGCCGAGGAACTTGGTGGGGAGAGCCTCTCCTCTGTGCGGGAGACTGTGGCAAAGCTCGCAGCCGAGCTAGAAGCCTCCAAGGAAAGAGAAAGGATTAGAGATGCTCAGTACATTGGCATACAAGAGCAGCTCAAATCTCTCTTGGCTTCTGGCGCTTTTCCGATTCTCCGGTCTCGTGAGTCATCGCCAGAGGCTCGCCTTCCCCGTGCTAGTTCCTCTCGTCCTCCCCGTTATCATCCCTCCGGTCCTAGACAACTACAACATTTTCCATACCGTCTTCGTGATGAAACTTCATCAGACGATGACGATAATGATGTACAAAATAATCCTTGACTTGTAATAATAGTTAACTTATTTTGGTTAGCTTAATGTATAAGTTCTATTGAAATTTATAGTTTGTTACTTTTAATGTTGTTGTTGTTGTTGTTTATTGTTGTTGTTGTTGTTGTTGTTGTTGTGGTTGTTGTTGTTGTGGTTGTTGTTGTTGTTGTTGTTTATTGTTGTTGTTGTTGTTGTCGTTATTATTATTGTTGTTGTTGTTTATGGCATAAAATGCCATAAACGTATTTGGTATGTTGTTGTTGTTGTTGTTGTTGTCTTCGTCGTTGTTGTCCGTTATGGCATAAAATGCCTGTTTAGGATTTTGGTAAGCTGGCAGGTGGTGTAGCTGCCAAAACAAGCAGTTTCTGCAAAAATGAACCAATAAAAGCGACCAACGTTGGTCTCCAGTTGGTCGCTTTCCTCTGAAAAAAAATAATTTTCTGGGAAATAGCGATCAACGTTGGTCGCTATTTAACCCAGATTTATCAAAAGCGACCAACGTTGGTCGCCAATTAACAATCTCTGCAAATATAACGACCAACGTTGGTCGCTTATGATAAAAAAAAAAAAAAAAAAATTAGTTCTTGCAGATAGCGACCAATGTTGGTCACTTAATTAAAAGAAATCAAAAAAATTAATTATATAGCAACCAAAATTGGTCGCAATTTTTCAGATTATAATAAATAAATAAAAAACATCATTTATATGTGGAGACCAACTTTGTTCGCCAATTTAGCGACCAAAGTTGGTCTTCATTTTCTCTACCCGAAATATTTGATCCTTTTACCTTAGAGACCAAAGTTGGTTGCTAATTTAGCGACCAACTTTGGTCCCTAAGATAAAGGGACCAGCTTAACATCGACCAGGTCTTTTTGGTCGCTTTTTGTGATTGCTTTTTTTTCCGAATTTCTAATAGTGATATCAGCTGTAAATACATACGATTTTTCATGGTTTCATTTGCAACTCAAAAAAGCTAAAAGAATGATCTGTAAATAAAAATACTTATGAATTTCATCGAATAAGTTTAAGACATCTTATGAAATTTCGCTTTAGGTCTCTGATCTTGTTAAGCCGTCCTGCTTGGCTAAGCATAGCTCCGCCCGAGTGCTTTAGTTGCTGAGATTGTTTTTTGGCTGTTTTGCTGCAGATGTTTGGTGTTTAGGGATGGCAATGGACGGAGGGGGTATGGGGCAGTACAGGTTTATACATATGCAGGACGGTGCGAGTTTAAACATATGCAGGTGTCGGGCGAGGAGGGGCAGGTCAGCATAAAACAAATTTATTTTGTTGTGGATGCGATGCGAGTACGGGTTAAGATTTAAAAATTTTTAAACAATTACAACTTTTCAGCTATTGATCATTAATATTCAACCACGAAATGTTTATTTTCCAGTTTTAAACTTGTAATTCTGTTCTCCTACGAATTGGATCATTGTAGTCTCAAATTAATTTAGTTTTTAAAATTTATTCATAGTGACTGTCTATTCACTTGATTGTAAATACGAATGCTTCTGCTAATTGCATCAATGGGAAAAAAAGCTTGTTTTATATTTCATTTACTGCTCCAAAGTCTCACTTTCAACTATATAATTTGTTTTAAGCCAAGTTCATTATATGATCTCATTACATTGCACAATCCGAATTATTAGAATGACATACTAATAGCATTCGGTAGGATTTATAATCAACAATGACATATATAAATATTATTGAAAAGACAAAAATCTATATTATATTAAAAACACGAAGGCCCTTAGCTAAATATCGTTTGGCTTTTTCACCCTTTATAAATAGAGTTCACATTAAACAAAATTATAATTTATTATTTTTCTAATATTTAGGATTCTAAAATCCTATAATTTTGGTTATAAATCTTTTTTTATTGCAATTATGTCACAAGTCCTAATATTTAGGACTTTAAAAAGGTTTTAAAAAGCTAGAAAAGGCTTTGATTGGGTATTAAAATTATTCTAAAATTTGAAGAAACGGCGTTGAGTTGAAGTATGAATTTACCACTTACACCTTTTCTTTTAATTTCGATACTTTTGATGAGTTAAAAAGAACTTTATTTCTTTATCTAGAAACCTTATTCTGTTATAAATAATATTTTATTTATGGTGAATGTCTATATTTTATAGAGATTTTAAGATTTGTTAGTTTGTGGTAAAGTCACTATTTTCCTATAAATAAAGGGGTTGTATTTCATCGTAATACATCCCAAATCAATAAGAATTCTCTCTCTCTACTTTTCTCAGCAATACTCTTCTTCTTCTTTTATTGTTTTATAACACGTTATCAGCACGAGACTCTAACCAATGGAGTAGAAGGAGGTTGTTTTAATTTGTAGATATATTATTAACTAATAGTCTAATATTTGAGAAATTAAACCACCCATGGAGAGAAGATATAAGAATTTGGGTGACACTCTTGTGTGCATTGATATTCTTACACTAGGCATCTGCTTTGGTCGCCATGCTTTAGGATACGTACATGGTGCTCAACTTGTACATAATATTGAGCATAATGATTGTCAATTGTTCCATGAACTTCCTTCAGGAATAAATTCTGGACTTAAGATAAGTATTTTATCTTATTTTTCTCTTTAAATTCTTGAAATTCTATAATTTTAATTTTAAATACAAGCAAAGCATTTTGATTATAATTCTAATGGAGTTTGTGAGAAATTATAACCACCCGAAGTGGTAAAATTTTTATGTCTTGCCATGATCAAATTCATGTATGATTATGAGCACAAGAAGTAAAAACACGTCCCATTAAATTTGCTTCATTCTCGTTCTCTTAAGAGAATGTGGTAGCAATATATAATAAGTCTGGATGAAGACAAAATTATTACCGTGAAGGTAGCAATGGATGTGGACATGACAATAGACGAAATTATAATCGTTATCATTGTGGTAATGGGAATAATAAGAATTTTCAAAATAATCATTCACTCTGTAAAATTAATGTCTGTCATCGATTTGACATGAGATATCGTAAAACACATATACTGGAAAATGGGCCTATCATGACGCACCTTTTGGCAACAGTTATGAAATCGTTGTTATAGACATGATATTGCAACGGTTATAACCGTTACAATAATATCTGGGTGTTATTAATACACTTTGGTTATTCAACCGTTGCAATTGTGTGGAGACCGTTGCCATAGGTTCTGTTTGTGCGACGGTTTTCATAACCGTCCCAATAGATTTATCTAGAAAAACGAATTTTGTGAAAAAAGTTCTATTGGGACGGTTTTTAATTCCCTCCATATTTTCCCACCTCAATTTTTGCTAAATTCGCTAAAACCTCTTCTTCTTTTTTATTTTCTAATTTTGATAATATTCTAAACATAGCTTTTTTTTTCTTTAACCAAAACTCTAGAAACAAAATCAGAAGGCAGAACCCCATCCTTATAGCTTCCTCTCCAATTTTCTAGGCATTTCTCAACTGCGCCCGTTTGTTTTGGCTCTATCGGCTGCAAAATTATCAAGTTCACACCGACCTAACTCACTAGTAGAACTATCAATCACAGAGCCCATCGTTGTAAGTCTTTGTATAGATTTACTTTTATTTCTATAGTATAGAACCCCTTCCGTATAACAACTTTTATTTCTAATAAATATTTGGAGCCAAAATTGCCTCTTTTGAGAGTGGTTTTTAATTTTTGGAGAAGATAGCCAAAAAGTTTGATATAGAAGGGGTTTCAATTTTTGGATTTATTATTGCTGGGTTTAATTTTTGAATTTTGATTTTATTTTTTTGGCTATTATTTTCTATGTCAAGTTTTGATTTTGATGTTAGGAGGTATCATATATCAAAACATGCTCAATTAGGATGAACTGGTTTTTATTTCTCCTGTTATAATATAGGAGCAGTGTTTTTAGATAAATTTTTTTAGTACAACTTTCAAATATCCTTTAGAATCATTTATTCTCGCCAACTTTGTATATTTTAAAGAGTTTCTTTAAGACCTCAAAGGCTGGCTTAGATTTTATTAACGGGGTTCTTCTTTACTTTTGTCCTATAGCTTGGTTCTACTTAAATGGTCTTTTCTATTTGAATAAATTGTGCCTTTAGTTCCAGATTAGCATGAGTAAATCGTAAGTTTCTCTTTGTTTGATTTGAAATTTCCTACAAGTTTTATGCACCAACTGTTTGACTAAAGTCATGTGAAAGAGAATATGAAGTATATTTTATTTGACAAACTGAAATAATACTCGGTTGCATTAGTTTGTGTATATGAGCTCTAAATAAGAGTAGTAGCGAGACTGCTTCTTAGTTTCAAAAGTTTTTCATGTATATAAAAAATTTATTGAGGTTATTTGAGGGTAAAATTTAGTACATATTGTTTTGTGTTTTTGTAATATAATGGTTGTACAATTCAGATCTTTGGCTCTATTCTGTATTCCATCTTGATATTTGTAGTCAATAGTTACAGTTCAGTTCTTAGGCAGAAAACAATATGTGAAGACAATAAGCATAAATATTCTATTTTCTAAAAGGTGATGATCTTGTCTCAACACAAGAGAAATCTTAAGCTAAACTCAAACAACAGTAAAATAAAAAAAGTAAAAAAAATCAGTAAAGATACAGAACTAAAATCAATGAAAGTTGTGCCCATATATATATATATATATATATATATATATATGGGGTCAAGTATTTAGATATGGCTCAAGTGCCTTTATGTTATAGGCTGTGTTAAGCATGCTTCTTTGACAGAAAACAAACTCTTTTTTCATGACAATAGTCACGACTATAAAGGCCGGACAGTAAGCTCTCTATCAATAATAGGAGGCTATTCATATAGAATAGATGTTTACCTTATTTAGAGTTCTTCCATATATGTTATATTTCCATACTTATCTCTTGTAATAGTTCTATATATTTGACATCTAATGAATGAATGAATTATTCACCACAAATAATATTCAATATGGTATCATTATGAGCCTTGATCCTAGGGCTTACACCCCCTCCACCAAGCGCCGCCGCCGCCCTCTTCTCCTTTTTGATTGCACTTCCCTCGGCCATGCCTGCCCAGTCAGCCCCGCCAGTTGCTGTCTCCTCCTCGGGTTCTCGCAGGCATCCGAGGCCGTACCGTGGCCGCTGCCAGGCTTGCAGCATCCAAGGACACCCGCTGCGGGATTGTCCAACTCATGGATGGATGCTCCAGCACCTCCCTGTCCGAGCTGCAATTGACGAGCTTTCTAAGCTAGTCGTTTCCCAGATTTTGATTCTTCAGTCAGATAACCAGTAGTCTTAATTGGCTATAGTGAATCCTATAAAGTATCAGTCTGTAAAAATTGATTCTTTATCGGCGAAAGTAAGATGCCACACAATTCCTTTTGGAAACCGTAGTTTCTTTTTTTTTTCTTAGTTTTCTAGGGCTTACACCCCCTCCACCTAGCGCCGGCCACTACTCTAACCACGGCTGCTTCTTCGGTCCAAGCTTGGACTTACCTACCGCTGTCCAGCTTGAGGGGGCGTATAGACTAGATGTCTACTTAGAGTAGAGTTCTTTATATTCCGCTCTTCCACTGAGGCTGAGTACAGATCTGTTGCCTCCACTGCTGCAGAGCTCCGCCGGTTGTGTTCCTTGTTGACTGAGCTTCGGGTGTTTCTACCGTCCTGTCCTGTTATATACTGTGATAACGTTCAGCATGGTATTTTACGTGTGACTCACGTTTCTGCAGCTGATCAGTTGGCTGATGCTTTGACAAAACCGCTCTCCCGTGCTCTGTTTTTGCTTCTACGTTCCAAGCTTGGACTTACCTCCCGCCGTCCAGCTTGAGGGGGCGTATAGAATAGATGTTTACCTTATTTAGAGTTCTTCCATATATGTTATATTTCCATACTTATAGAATAGATGTTTACCTTATTTAGAGTTCTTCCATATATATTATATTTCCATACTTATCTCTTGTAATAGTTCTATATATTTGACATCTAATGAATGAATGAATTATTCACAACAAATAATATTCTATGATTCATAGTAAAAAAACTACTAGACTATATTGTGAGCACGTGATTTTTACCGTACCCGAAATACCTTTATAAAAATTATTAAATAATTTTTAATTAATTATTTGGTCATTTTGGGATTTTATTAGGTGTTTAATTACTCAATTGTTAACTAATTAATTTATGAAAATACTCAAAAATATCATGCATTGTATTTAGGATTTGTTTTTTACATTTTAGGACTAAGTTAGTAATTGTTGATTTCATAAAAATTGGAAAAATCATAAAAATATTGCATTTTACACTCTTTTAGTTTTAATGCTTAAATCATAGAATCTAGCATTATGATAATTTTATAAATAGTTAATTTAGTTTAATGTCACATTTTAAATAAATTAAATTTTAGTCACTAAGTAATTTAGTTATTAAAATTAAAAAGAGAGTTAAAATAAATGATTAAGAAATATAAGTAAAAGAGGGAAAATCGGATTGGGCTGGAATCAGACCAGCCCAAATCATTTAACCTACATTAGGCCCAATCCGGTTAGCAAAGAAAGGCCCAAATCCTTGCACCCTTAGGTCCGGTTACATCCGGACCGTTGATCTCAACAAGATCAACGGTCCATAATTCACCCCACCTCATATATAACCCTCTTAACCAAACCCTACCCCATTTTTCACTTTTTCTTCCGTCCAAACGCCCCCTTAGCAGAAACCCTAGCCGCCCCAACCTAGCACCCGTCGCCGGCCCGTTCGCCGGCCACCATTCCGACCCAAAATCATCCCCAATCACCCCCTAACTCACCCCGTCATCTCTCCCACTTCAATCGAGTCTTTTATCCACCAAAAAACCCAAAAACCCGAGGAACTCATGTAAAAATCGGAACTTTGAAGAGTAAAATCAAGTTTTTGAACAAAAATAAGTTTTAACCATGTGTTCTTGACAAGAACACACGGTTTAAACTCTATTTTTGTCACAAAATCATCAAGGTTAGGAAGATAGTTCAAGGTAACTGATTATTTCCGTTTCATTTTCAATTTTAGGATATTTTCTAGGGTTCATCTTCTACCCTTTTCTTTTAATTAGTTCAATTTTCTGATTTTTGGGATTTTACAAAATAGCCATTTTTCGTTTTGTTAGGCTAGTCCATAAATTAGGCTAGTTTATTAACTGGCTATTATTTGTAAGGGATTTAGGAACAACTAGAGGGGGGTAATTGTAAATAAAAATACTTAAAGGGGGAAGGGGTAATTTTAAAAAGATCCCAACAGATTTCTGTTGGGATTTGGCTAGTAAATCTGTCAGAAATCGTGGGGAGTGGGGGAAGGTTTAATTGCAATGATTTATTTCTTTAAAATTAAAAACAGAAAAATGAAAAGGGGGAGGGGGAAGTCTGTTGGTTTTCTATATAAGGAAGAGAAAAAAACAGTGAGCAGGGGGAGTTTTGAGAGAAGTTTTAGAGTAAGACAGAGGGTTTTTAGAGTCTGAAAAATTGAGAAGAAAAAAAAAAGAACAGAAGAAGTCGTTTAGGAGGAGATAGAGTAAAAAAGGGAAGAAAAACAGAGAGTTTGGAGAGTCTGGAAAAAAAATTTGAGGAGAGAAGGGAGAGAAAAAAATTAAAAAATAAAAAGAGATCAGAGAAATACTCTCCAAAATTCCGATTTTTTTGAGTGAATGGTATTGAACATAAGCTCATTAGCTAATCGCGGATAAATTGTTAGTTCCAGTGTTGCTGCTGTTAGCTGGTTGCTTGCTGCGTCAAAGACATTTGGTTGTTCGCTTTAAATAGGTACATTCTAACGCTGTTTTTGTAATTGCACAAATACGAATAAAATTCCGTCATCCCTGTTTGTTCTATCACTGCTGCATTTGTCCCCTTCTTCGTTGAAATTTTGTTTATCTCGCTCAGTTTGTTAGTTCATGATTGATAACTGTTCTGTCGTCGTTGAATGACTATTGCTGTTCCTTACCTATTTCGTTTCTGTGGTTGCTGTTGTTATTTTTATTTTTTTTGGGAGTATTAACCTGGTAACAAGGCTACCAGCAATGTTGATTGCATAATAAGTGCTGCTGTTTGTTCATCGATTTTAGCTGATTTCATCATTTTTTTGGTTATGATCTTCGTTTAAATAGTTTTCTTCTGATGTTCTTTTGTTACTAAATATGCAATGGCATACATGCACTTCTCTGTTGAAATAAAGAAGTTGAAATACCTAATGTATCCATGTTTGATTCAGTGCGATTGATCCTAGATTTATTTATGTGTGTGTGCTCCGCTAGGGTCTGCTTATGACTGTATTTGTAAGCTGAAAATTCTAAGTTGAGTTTGTTCAAGTTTTCGAAAGGCCATGTCACAGATTCAGCTCGTTTAAACTACTGTCATTCATGTACTAGTCCTAATTTGTGATGGATTTGAACTTTAATCAGTCATATGACTTCTAGTGTCAAGAATTAAGTCTGTTACTGTTGGCTCTCTCCGAAATCATTATAAATTCAATCTGGACTGTTTCGAACAATAGCGATAAGAATTCAAGATATGGCCAGTGTTCTGGAAATATGTACGCCAGTGTGACATGAGGTCGATTGGCTGGTTCTAAATTCCTGCTTAAATAGTGTTGTAGTGTAAAGATCGGGTTATGGTCGATTTCATTAAACAATGGCTATTTTCATGATCATGGTGACGGGCCTATTTTAAGGCTGTGGATTGAAAACAATAATATAATATAACATAGAAATAGAATCGATGGCTGTGTTTTGTAATTAGATTTGCGGGATTGATCTTACCTTAGAATTAATGTCTGAAAATAGTGCTGTTATTGCAATCCAGAATCTGGTCGCTTTCATAATTGAGTCATCCGATTTGAAATCTGTTCCCTTTGTGATTTAATTGCGAATACTCCTGCAGATTAGTATTAAGCCAGGACATGGTTATTCTTATAAAGTCATTGGCTATATCCCTGAATGGTTTATATTAGGAAATTCGTTAAAGGCTTAAACTAAAAGTTGGATTTTATAAGCAGACCCAATGCTTGATGTATAGTGATTAGGAATTCTCCAAATTAGCAGAGGCGCGCCATTTAATGAAGAACGATCACCAATGGCCCTCCCAATTAATTAAGTGTAAGATTAGAATAAGTAAGCCTCTAACATTTAAAACTTTAGTAGTTCATTGATAGGCACGATTAATTACGTTGTCACTATGGGTACGGTTCCCGTGACATAGTGACAATGCTAACCTCGGGGGTGCTTTTTAGGTGACCCGACTTTAATAATTTTAAATAATAATTTGAGGTGCGCCATACCGAACAAGGTTTATAAATAAATGGCCCTCATTAATTAAACACTTAGAAACTTGAGGTGCGCTATTTAGCGAATTCCATGGCCCTCAACAAATTAAAACGCGTAATTTGCTTTAGGCGCGTTAGTCTATTAAGTTAATTCCCTAAAACTCGGGTGTGCATTTATGTGATCCAAATCCAAAATCCCGATGTTTAACTAAAAGGTGTTACAAATTACGGGTGCATTTATGTGACGTGATTTGTGGCATATTTTGATTGGCATTGCAATTCCTGATAAACTTTAAAAGCGGAAAAAAATGAGGCAAAATGCACCATAGGTTAATAACAGGTATTAAAATCAGATAATAAGCCAATTATAACAATTGAGCGACTGTGCTAGAACCACGGAATTCGAGGGTGCCTAACACCTTCCCTCGGGTTAACAGAATTCCTTACTTAGAATTCCTGGTTCACAGACTTCAAAAAGAAAGTCGAAATCTTCCTAGATTTGGGATAAAAATAAATCGGTGACTTGGGACACCAATTAAATATTCCAAGTGGCGACTCTAATAAAATTAAATAAATAATCCCATTTCGAATAATGTTACTTTAATTGAAAAAACTCTTTTAATATATTCCTCTCCGAGGATGTACGAAAAGAACATATATCACTCTCTTATTTAAAAGAAAAAAGATGTACATATATTTTTATACAAGATCTTGAGAATCACAAAAAAAATTCCCTTGTTAACATGACCAGTTATTAAAATAATGTACTCCGAAGGAGTTTATTATTTTCTTGTTGTTTATTAATTATATTTGAAGTTCGTTGGAGCCCCTGCATCAATTTTCAAATCTGTATAAACTATTTAAGAAGCTAAAGTTGGAATAGAGCAGAAACTTGTATTTTTTTTCCAAATGAAGACTTAGGATATCACAAAAAGAGGTCTCTTTAATCTAGAAATTCAGTTTTTTTTTTTTTTTTTTTTTTTTTTTTTTGCATATCTACCTTAATAAGCTTAAGAAATACTAGAATATACCAATATATCTTCTTCCTTTTTTTCCTTCTTCTTTGGGAAAAAGGTATAAAAGAATCATCTTTCACAAGTTACAACAATAGATCAATAAGAAGCAATAAACAATTATCCTGTTTGTTAGAGTGATTTTCTGTTAATTGATAGAGGTAGAATGTTATTTAGTCTAAAATAAAGGTACATGTATTGTATTGTTGCATTCTGATTTTAGTTCAAGCTTTAGTGTAACATGGATAAGGCAGTTAGTGTTAGATTTTTTATGAAGCTAAATATTTGAAAATTAGTTCAGGTTTTTGTATTTTTAAGTTTTGATCATCAAAAAGTGTTCTGGAAAAGTTTTTTTTTTCAATCAAACACCAAGGAAAAGATGTGTTCGAGATGGTTGAGACTCTTCTTTAAAATTATGAATCAACCAGCACATTAAAGTTTCGTAACTACTGCATGTTAATTGATTTTCTAATATAATCACCAAATACTTATTGCATTTATGAGCATGAGTCGAGTATAGACCTGCACCTACTCCTTTGGCATACCCTACTTGTAACTATGAAACATGCTCCCAATATCTCAAACATAGTCATAAGATGTGTTACTTGGGTCATCGGAGATTTTTGTCTTCTGATCATCCATTACGAAAAGATAAAAAGTCATTTAATGGTAAGGAGGAGCATAGACCTGCACCTACTCCTTTGACGGGTGTAGAAGTATTTGAAGAGTTGTGTGGTTTCAACCATGTATTTGGAAACGCCAAAAAAAAAAAGGCCTCGGGATAATAAAGGTCCATGGAAAAAAAAGATCCATTTTTTTTTGAATTGCCATATTGGGCATATAATAAATTGAGGCACAATCTTGATGTGATGCACATATGCACATTGAGAAGAACATATGTGATAGTTTGCTTGGGACTTTATTGGATATAGATAAAAAGTCAAAGAAACGTGTAAGTTCTCGCTACGACTTACGTGAAATGGGGATAAGGAAGGAGCTACAACCAAAAGAAAATAATGATGGAACTGTAAGTTTGGCTAAATCTTGTGTCTTCATGGGTCCAGAACAAAAAATGTTGTTTTGCATCGTCATAAAAAATTCCAAATTGCCAAAAGGGTGTGCATCCAATATATCAAAGCGTGTGCAAGTGAAAGAGATGAAAATATCAAGGTATCAGAGCCACGATGCTCATATTATAATGCATTACTTGCTCCAAGCCGGCGTTAGAAAAGTGCTGCCCAAGAATATTTCATTGACATTAATTATGTTGGGCAATTTCTTTAGAGCCATATGTAGTAAGGTTATAAGGCGAAGTGATCTTGAAAAAATGCAATATGAAATTATTGAAATAACATGTGACTTTGAGAAGATTTCTTCCAACATTTTTTGATATAATGCCACATTTACCTATTCATTGGTGAATGAAATTAAGCATGGTGGTCCAGCTCATCTTCGTTGGATGTATTCCATTGAGAGAGACCTATGTAAGTTGAAGGCGTTTGTGCGTAACAGATCTTGTCCAGAAGCATCAATAGCCGAGGGTTTTCTGGCTGAAGAGTGCTTGACTTTTTGTTCGAGATACCTACATGATGGCGTGAAGACAAGATAGTAGGTACCAAACTGAGGATGATGAGTGCCTTCAAAATTTGTCACCTATATTCCCTAAGATAGACCATCCAATTGGAACTGGGAAGTAAAAGAGCAAGACTTTTCTCATGGATTCACAGTTACACTATGAAGCACATCGGTATGCTTTGTTTAATACTAATGATTGACAAGTGGAAAATTTTATCAAATAAGATAATTATTTTTCGGTTCCTTATATTTTAAACTCTATTTATTTTTATGATAAGATACTTTAAGCTACATTTATAAGGCCCGTTGATTGAATTTAAAATATTCATGATTGCAGAGAACATAAGAATTTAATGGGTAGTCATATTAGATCAAATGCATGGGTAAGAGCAAGGAATCATAGTCGGGAATTCAGCAACTGGTTCAAAGAAAAAGTCAAAAATGTTGAAGTGCCCGGTCATGTACGTGGCTAGCTAAAGGGCCTAATATGGTGGCCAAGGGATATACTGCATATTTCATTAATGGATACCGATTTCATACAAAAAATCGGGATGCCCCAGTCAAGACTCAAAATAGTGGAGTGACTTTATCAGCAACGACTAATAGTTTTGCTAGTGCTATGGACCAAAATCTCATTGGTGGAGAGGTTATCTATTATGGAGTAATTGAAGATATCATTGAGATTGATTATTGGGGTTGTTTTAGTGTTGTACTGTTTAGATGTGATTGGTTTCATAACGAAATTGATGAATATAGCTTAATGCGGGTATACTTCAATAGATTATGCAGTATAGATGACCCTTTTGTGTTGGCATCGCAAGTTCATCAAATTTTTTATGTGGAGGATCCAGTTGAGAAAGTAGTTTATTATGCAAGAAATAAAGTCCCTGTTGATTTGTATGATCTAGAGGAGGAGAATTGACCCAAGATTGGAGACACATTTTGGAGGGAGTCTAATGATGATATTGGTTCATCTAGTAGATTACTTGATGTTGATATTAGATGGTCAAGAGATGATATACCTGTTGATGTTGTTGGTATTCCAGCTAATACACAACATTCACAAGATATAACTATAGAAACATCGGAAGAGGATGATGAGTTTGATGATATTGATTGGGATTGGATGGAGGAAGATGATTGAGAAGTAACTTCTGAACTTCTTTTAATATATGCTCATCATTGTTTAATTTTTTTGAGTGAGTGATAAATGCCCTTTTTCATAAATATTTATGATTATTTTTGTTTATATAATTTTCAATTATTTTTTCATTTGTTATTCCTGTAGATTTTTATTCTGGAATGTTACAGTTTTACAGGATTTTCAAATCTGATTTGAAAAAAGCTAGTGAATCCTTAAAGAGAGTCGTGTCTTCGTTGTTGTCAGATAAGGGGCTACCAAAAGGTATGTATTGTTTTTAGTGAATATTGTTGCTGAATGTGTTGCTGCTAGATCTCTGATTTTATTGTTCTATTTTATTGCAGTTTTCTGGTTTTAGCCTACTAACTTAATGAACTTTCATGTGATATCTTTGATTTTATTGTTCTTCTCATAGAGTTTGTGGATATTGTATTTGTTCTTTTATATGAGCAGTAAAGAACTTGAACCAGCTTCTGTGTTAGCTCTAATTATATGAGTGATAGAGAAAATTATGAAGAATTTTTGGGCTTGTGAGAGGACGAAGAGGACTCTGTCATTAACTACTCAGACAACAATTGAGATTGATTCTCTGTATGAGGTAATTGATTTCTATGCAACAATTACGATGGCAATAAGCAAAAATGTAGGTGAGTGCAAGTATGAGAGAATGTAGGTGAGTGTACCTTGCTTCTTTTAGTTCTACTCTATTTACTAATTGTCCAGTGATTAAACCTCCAGTTTTCCATTTTAATTTTGTTACTTTCATACTTTTCTATGTGGCTATGTACAAAAAAAAAAATTGTGGCGTAAGGAGTTGGTTCAGAAGAGAAACAGTTTAAGAATTGAGCCTATGAGCTCTATTTCGAAGTAGATATGTTCAAGCAACAAGCGAATGAACTTAATCAAAGAAAAGAGATGTTGTATTCATTAGATAATGAATTGATAGTGCAATAGGAAGAACTTGATTCTGCTCGGGTTTTGTGAATAGCGATCAAAACAACTTCAATTCTGTGCAAAAGGCACTGGTAATTGACATGAATTATCTGCAGTTCTAGATTAAGAAATGACCCAAAATGCTTTCTTGTACACTTAGGGAGAGAGTTGCAGTGAGCTTTTGTGTTACTGTTTCACTAATTTTCTCTTGGTTGCAGATATTTTGGCTTATGGTGACCTACTTTTTATTTCATTTTCTGAAATTAATAGATTTGAATAGTGATGAACCAAGAAAGGTGTTCAAGAAAAAACAGAAAAGGTAAAAATTTACACTATGTTCCGGCTGGATCACTTGCATCTTTGCTAAACCAAAAGGTTTCAGCGATGACAAGAAAAAGAACTGTTCAGGCTTTAAGGCCAAATGTAAGGCATCAGCTGAATTTTATTGAAGAATAACAACGTCCAGTATTAGAATCTCAAGTGCAGAAACAAGTGCAACAAGTGTTACTAAATTCCACCACTCCTTCATCACAAGCAGTACATGAACAAATACAACATCTGTCACTGAATTCCACCACTAGTGCATCACAATCAGTATAAGAACAACTGCAACAAGTTCCACAGGATTCTACCAATCATGAAGCAAATGAACAATCCGAGGAACGGGGTAAGAATATATAGATTTCAATCAATATACTAACTTGCAGTAATAATTTGGTGATTATCTTTGGTTCGTGTTATTGCAGGCCCTCCTATTCAAAAGAAAAAAAGAGGGAAAATGCAAATGCTAAGTGTACATGGGCGGAAGGAGCGGAAACCAGCTGTTCTAAATGAGAAGGACCAACCTGTTGGTCCTAATAATGAAACCGTAAAAGAGTTGGGCAGCTTCCTCGGCACATTGGCAAGGAATTCAACCTTTTGTCCTCTTAATGTATTTGATTGGAGAAAATTGAACACAAAAGAGGATATGTGGATATATACCAAGGTTAGAAGCTCTCAATGTCCTAATTGTTAATCGAAGATATTTCATATTATTTTACTAAGCTAATTGCACCAAATTATAGGAGAAATATGACACTCCTGAAGATGGAAAGGTTGGGTATTTGAAACAATTCAAAATGCTTGGAGAAAGTATAAAAATCAGTTGAAGAAAGATCACTATGAAGCCTATGAAAATGATGAACTTCAAATTGCAAAAAGGCCTAAAAGTGTTCCGGAATCTGAATTTGAGGATCTCCTTAAATATTGGAACTCCTATAAGGCTCAGGTAAGATATAAACCATGGCTAACTTTCTTGTCTTTAGAAAGTAGTGCCTTATTTGCATTGTTGAACTGGTTGTCTCTATTTCAGCAAAGCAGAACTTATATGCTTTCCAGCTTTTGAAGGAGTCGTTGACTATTTATTTCTAGATTTTCTATTTTGGCTCTTCAATTAAATAGATTTAATTGACTTATTTGTTTACAGAAAACATCCGAAACTAAAGTGAAAATCGAAAAAAGTTGAAGTTTCCGCACATGGCTGGCAAAACAAGTTTTTCTCTAATCCGCGAGGTTTGATATTTTCTCTTATTTCTCATTTTTTCTGAACTTGTTGACCTTGCTTGGGAAGATTCTTATGCCAGCTTTCATGTAACTAGAAAAAAAAGAAGGAAACTTCCGATATTATGACAAATAAGGACATCTTTGTGGCTAGGCGCCCCGGTCTGAACATGCCAGGTTGGTTGACAAACCCAAGGGCAAAGCCACAAGAAAAAGAAAACCTGATTGAGTACACAGGGACTCATATGAAGATACACTTCGTAAAATTGTACAAATTTTCTAATTTAAAGTTTGTTGAGATCATTTGTTTGTTCTTTATTGTTGGCTTGGTTTAATTTACTTGAACTCTCTTCTCTTTAATTTGATTTGTAGGCTGAAATGGAGAATATTCAATCAACTCATGAAATTGAAGAAGGCAGTCAATCAATTGACGCATTTGCATCAGTCATGGTAACTGAGCATCCAGATCGCATAAGATTGTATGGACGTGGGGTTACCAAGACTGTCTTAAAAGGTAAAGTGAGAGATTTTGGACTCTCTTTAAATGCTACTGTTGGGATGATGTAGCAAAAAATAGAGGAAATGGAAGTGAGAATGCAGCAAAAAATGCAAGAAAAATTCAATGCGCAAAAGGATGCTATGAAACAAGAAATTACAATCAACGTTGTTGCACAACTTCAAAGTCTGAACCTAGAATTACGTCTTGATCCTAATATGTTCACATTTCATGCTCGTTCACCAAGAGAAGCTTCCCCTGCACAACAAGCTGCTATTCAACTCATAAATTGTCCATCTGCCGGAGCAACAATCAAAGTCGGTGCAAATCCAAATATGTTAACATTACGTCTTGTATTTTTGCCAAACAATCAGTCGTTTTTCTTCTGAACTGATTAGGAAGTGGAGAAAGTGACATAAGTCTCTCTCGTTTTTCTTCTACTGGTTCTGTGACTTTTTACATAATGATTGACGACATTATTGAAACTGTTTGGTATTAGATTAGCCTTTTAAAATCTCAAAATGTTTAGAGAAGTCTATCTCTATAGAAACCTCTGCTATATAGAGTTGGAGATCAAGATTTTAAGAAGATTCTGACTTTGTGAATCATTTAAAAGCTATAGCAAAGGGAAAAGGAATCAACTAATTACTTGTACTACCTCTGTTTTAGCGAGCGCTATCACGTAATAGTTTGAAGTTTCATTTGTATATGCAGAAAGGATGGTTCTAAAGGTATGATAGAATGAATTAATGATCTCTCTAATGGATTATACTTTTATATGCATAATAAGTTGTTATGCTTCTTCTTTAGTTATTAGCTATATGACATCAAGGAAGAATATTTAGCTAACTAGAAATCAATGAGTTAAGTGAGACTTTTTCTGGAAAAATTAAGCTACGAGAAGGAAAAATACTACTTTGTTTGAAGCGTCTAAATTTTCATTGCCTCCTAACTGAATAACAACTTTGTTGCATCTATCTGCAATTGAAGGAAAAATATATGTGATTTAGCCCGTGGGATCGGTAAAAACAGAAGCTGACCTAGGGACTAGTAGTTCTGATTGAATTTCTTGTGTTCTCTATGTGTATGGTTTGATCAGTTGGATTACTTGAATATATTTAAAATTTTAAGGTTTTACAAAAAGTTCATTAAGCGTGCCTCCTATGTGCACAAAGCTCTTGGATATATTAGCTAATCCAAGTAATACACGTCATGAATATATTCTGAATTGAGAGTAGAAAGAGAAGATACAAAACACTACATATTGAATATTTGATTGAAAAAGGGGGGATGAGCCCTCATAAGCTCAATCTTTCATCCTTGAGTGAATACGACTGATATCAAAAATTTAATTCAACTTTATTCGTCATAATTTTTAGATAGCGCATATGTTCGGAACATCTATTAGACACTGCTTTTGTTTTATTTTGAGATACAAATTATGATGGCAGAGAACATTTGTTCCTATATTGACAACATTTTCTATATTCCTAAAGAAACAAGTAACTAGCTATCAAAATGATTTTTCTTAAATTGCTTTTAGTGGTTCTGGCTGAATGCAAACATTTAGAAATTTGATTTATTTGATTTTGATTTGCTATTTACTTTGGCTTCTTCATCTGCTCCTTATAATGGTGTCATGCTAAGTTAATAAGAGCTTAAAAGATAATGACTGTCTTAATCTTTTTTTGTAGGTGGAGAAAATGAAGAAAAGGAAGACGAAAGCAGTGAAGATTAGACCTCACTTGAAAAAAAATTCAGATTTATACTAAAACTTTTGATTTAGTAGGAATATTTTGGTATCAGACATTTTAAAACTTATGCCAACTATTGAATTGTAATATCTATGCACTTGTGTAAGAACACGTTTTGCTTTTATGGATATTAATTACTAGCTTTTTGGATGATTTGAATTATTAATGTTATGAATAATTTTATTTTGTGATTTATATAAATTGTAGTGTATTGCTATTTATTATATACCTAAATGTTAATTTACAATTAGGGGTATACTATATTTTAGTAGCCTACCGTTGCAATAGGTCATAGAAACCGTTTTCACAAACCGACGCGATAGATTATGTAAACTGTCACAATAGGTATTGTAAACCGTTGCAATAGTTTTTTAAATTATCGCTACTCCATAAGAAACCATAGCAATAGTAATAAAATTGTTACAGTAGCGTTAAAAACCCGTTGTGAATCGTTGAAATAGCTTATATAATCGTTGCATAATATCATATGGTAATAGTTTGGAACCGTTGTAGTTGATTGAAATACTAGTTGCTTCAGAAAGAGGGATAACTGTTGCCATATCTAAATGTGTAGCAACGGTTTTGGCAACCGTTGCTGTAGATCTATTGCCACACGACCAAATGTGACGGAGCCAATATCGTTGCCATACATCAATGGCAATGGTTTAAATGTCTATGGCAACAATTATACAAGCGTTGCCATAAGCCCATTTTCCAGAATGCTATGGTCCATTTATGATGTGAATGTGATAATATGTGATTTATGAATACATATTCATTCTTGGAGGAACATGAACGTGTTAGTGCTAGTGAATATACCAGACTCTCTAGAATGAGGTTTGGGATGATGTAAGAAAATAATGTCATTATTATGGCATGAATAGTCATTGGTCACATATCTATTCTATGCAAAAATATTATGGTAATGTGATTATTACAAGGCAAAAGTAGTAGAAGCAACATATCTTGCCTATAATGATTTTGACCATGAACATAATGGCATAACTTTCTCCTTAAAAGAGATATTCATCATATGGATGTTAATGAATATGTGGTAGTACAAAATTAATTGAGAACTCTGAAAGAGCCAATTATACTATTTTGGAGAAACACAATCAATAAGGTATTGTGTCGTAATAAGTCTCAAAGAAACTTATTGAGTTTCTATAATATTCGCGAAAGCGGTTGATTATATTGAGACTATAAATAAAGAAAGATTTTATATCTTTTATTACTACAATTTGTAGGGGGTAATATGTAGGTGAAAAGCTACCCGCTTTATTCTCCAGTTTGGACTACACAAATTAAAGAATGCCACAATAAAATAGAAGTATTGATTTAAAAATCCATATCATAATAAACTTGGAGTTTATTGATAATTGCACATGTCATGGTGTAAACCTGAAGTTTATCAATATTGATAATTTATTCAGTTGGCATAATTGGTTTAACCATGTTAATTTAAGTATGATGTGCAAAATAAAAGAGAATTCACATGGCACCGGAATCTCCGATTCTAGTGAAAGCATGGAGGTACTATGTATGTATGTATTGAAAGCCTCTTTATGAATTCTCTTATGTTGCTTGTTCTCATTAATTAATGGACTAACTAAAATTGGGATTGAATCCCATGAATGCTGAAAATATCAAAGGTAAATATGGGCTCATTCACCTGTCATATATACCACATAAAATGCATCTATGAGATGGTTACATGTGCGATCATTATTAATATGCTTTGCAAGGTAACTTGCTCAATAATTTAATTTAGAGTATAATTTTCAGATTTTCTATTCAAGATAGTTCATCTTGATAAGTTGGTTTACATCACAGTTGATTTAGCAAAATAATTTATTGAGTGCCTCCACTTAATAGCTAAATTATTGCTTATGAGAACGAAGTTATCTATATCAATTTGATATACATTTTATACGAAAGTATATTACATTCTCCCCTCACAAGTGGTTCAGGGTCAGGAATTAAATAATTCTATCTTATTATTATTATTATTGTACGGTGTATATTTTGATTAACATCATAATGCACAAATGTGGGTTTTCAAAATTGAGGAAGCAAGTTAATTTTTCTAACATGAGGGAGAGACTGAATAAAAAGTTGAGAAAAACTTACGTGGAATGAATTATCATTTGTACATCTAGATCCTTGAATAAGATAATATGAACATGAAGTTCATAAAAAGATAATTCATCTGTAATATATTGTAAAGCATGCCAGACACATTTGCTGACCAAAGAAAGTAACTATATTCTCATTGCAAATGCTCATATTAGAATAAGTCCTAGAAGGACAAAGTTTATGCTACGCTTAAAGCGTATAGACAAATCGGCTTCAAATAAAATTCTTGATAAAGAAGATAAGCAAATGATCATAATAAGAAGGCAAGTGATCTAGAAGATCTCATGACATAACACTTCATAAAATCTGAGGAGAGGTTTAGGTACCTGAAAATATGAATGAAGAGATCTCTATGTTATGTCTTTATGGAAAAAGAGGGGTTGGAACCGATATAAAATGTTTATCGACTATATCTATGATAACACTAGATATATTGATGAGGATCTTAAATTTGGAGAAACAATTCAAGTAGACTTGGTTTCATATGAAAGTTATGTAGTTTTGGACATATAGTTCAAACACTTGAAAGTATAAAGTCAACAGAATGTGCAATTACTTTTTTCTATCTTATATGTCTAGCATGACATGAAAACTTGATACGCATCTAAACTCTATTTTATATGGTTTATATGACTTAGCTTATATGATAATCCCTGAAGGATTTAAATCGCTTAAAGCATATATAACTCTTGGTTCTGAAGTACCACATCTTAAGTACAATTTGTGCACATATATATCTTGCTATAACTATAAGCATGATAATATGATAGCGAGAATTTTTACCTTTATGGAGATATTGAAAAGGTCATTCCACGGCATTTATGAAGACATTACATATCGATCAAGAATGTCAATTTCGAGGTGCAACATATTCATTCAAGTTAATATGTCTGATTTGTTTATGAAATCTCTACTAATGATTTTTTGAAGATGGTACACAAGATTGAAATACAAACACTCAAATATCTGAATTGATGTTCTCATCAGGGAGAGTTAATATGCATTGTACTCTTTTTTCCTTACAAGGTTTTGTCCTACTGGGTTTTTCTTGCAAGGTTTTTAACGAGGCAACTGAAAGGCATATTTCTAAACATGTGTACTCTTTTCTCCTTCACTAGAATTTTTTTCACTGGATTTTATTTTAGTTAAGGTTTTAGCGAGACACATTATCTGGTGAATAGACATTCAAGGAGGAGTGTTATAAATAATATTTATGGTGAATGTTTATATTTTAGAGAGCTTTTAGGTTTGTTACTTTGCGGCTAAGTCACTCTTTCCATATAAATAAAATGATTTTATTCCATTGTAATACATCTCAAATCAATAAGAATTCTCTCTACTTTTCTCGACAACATGCTTCTTCTTCTTTTATTGTTTTATAATATATTCATTGTATTCTAGCACATATATACGAATACTTCCTCATAACTGAGTATTGAGTTTTCATTGAACTGGAAGATCTTAATCCTTGATTTAAAAAAGTCAAAAGCAAGAAAATGGCTTTGAAATGGATATTATAATTATTTTGTTAAAAAAATACAATTATTTTTCTTGTACTCTAGCATATATATGAGTAGTTCCCTATAACAGTAATGATAGCACTGTTGATGTCAGCGTCTGATCTTAATCAACGTTAGGATAAAAATTCAATAAAATAGTTTGTTCAGTTGAGTAATTTTATTACAGCAATAAAAAAAAATTATTTATACAATAGAATAAAAGAAAGTAAGAACTTTATAAATATATACTCAATGCACGTACTTCAAAAAGTTATTTAAAACAAAGTTATATTTTATAGCAAATTCCTAAAAGATTTTTATTTAAATTATATATTTATAAAATATTTTATTAATGAAAATTAAAACTCTAATTTATATATGCACAACCTACCTAGCTATTATAAAGCACTAACTTTCAACATGTAATGTTTATTGACGTTTTACCTTTCTTAAATGAATAGATCTTACATAAAATTACAACTACAATTAATTTAAGACTTTATTATTTAATTGTATTTATCGTTGAATCTTGAGAAGTTCTTCATTTATTACTTATTTTGTGTTTAACTTATTCTTTGGCGTAGAACTATAATCAGTTAATTATCTTAGTAAAACTAGAAATGAAAAATAAAAAAAACTAAGTAGGAAACTATAACTAAAGTTGTGAATATTGGTCGGTACTCATTCGATTTTCTTTATTCTTCATTATAGATTTACAACCACTCATAGAATTAAAATTGATTATGCTATAATTTAATTCTTAGAAATTTTGTGTAAAACTATGCCTGATTCTCTAAGTATACAGTAGTATGTCCATAACCCTTTAATTAAACACTCCTTCTATATACACGAAAATGCAAATACACATTCTAATAAATATTATAATTAGGTATCAATTATCTCAATTAATATCCACAATTATTATACTTTTTAACTCAAATATCAAATCTAGAAATACCGATGATAGATAATAATAACATGCTATATCATGAATAATTTAACAATATTTATATGATCTTTTACGGTTTCATATTTATTCGATATAAGGTACACGCGTAAAACACGTATTAAGTAAAAATAAAAATAAGACAAAAATGGAAGAAGAAAAAAAAGAGAAAAATTTTAGGGGGTGGGGCGGGGGCATTTGAAATTTTATTAGTTAAGACAGAACCCGCACCGCCCTGCACCATTTGCCATCTCTATTCCAAACACAATTTTTGGAATTTTTTTTTTCAATACATAATTTATAGTTGGTAAATAGTAAACTTTTTTACCTACCAAAAAAAAGATATACTACTATGTTAGACCAGCTGCTTAGGCCAAGATCACTTTTGTACTTTTTGCGTCCGCCAGATAAAACATTTTATTTTATTAATAACTAACAGAAAGCCCTCTTATCCCACAAAACACATAGATTAGTAAGGTTTCGGAGAGAAATGTACGTTATAGCCACAGTATTATAATTAAAACATTTAGCGGCATAGCATAAAGTGGGAAAATGTAGGGAAAATGAAGAAGCATTTTCCTTTTAATAGCTACAATTAGAAGTTACAGAATATCAGTGTGAACTATTGCATACTATAAACTTACTAAATTCCAAAACTTTAAATCAAAAATTGGTATAAGTCTGACTATTGTAGAGTTCATAAGGGATACATGTAATGTCAAAACGTACTTTTTACTTAGAAAAATAATTTCAAAAGGTACCATCTGCAAATTCAAGTTGTTTAAGGTATAGAATTTAATATTCCAAGAAATTCAAGATGGGCCAAAGGACTAAGACATAGGTACAAAGAGTATAGCAGTATATACTTTTATGAACACTCTTTAAATAATTGTTGTATACCGAATGTATGTGGTACAAATAATATAATATTATATAATTAAACATTTGAAAAAGAAACTGGATCTCTTAAATTACATTGGTTAGCTAGTAACCGAACAGTGGTAAGGAATTTATAAATTAAATAAAAAAGATGGTAGTAAAATATTTTGAACATGGGCCTATAAATACTCTCTATTACTCTCTTCATAAAGGCTAAAAAGAGACTTTGCCTTGTCTGTTCTCATTCATTTCCAAAATCCTTCTGCTTCTTTTCATTCCTTTTGGTCCAATCAATCATTATTCATATATAAATATATACATATAGAGAGAGAGAGAGAGAGGAGAAATAAGACAAAGAAAAAAATGGAGGAAGAGAGAAGATCGTCAAAGTTTAAGAGGATTTGTGTTTTCTGTGGTAGCAGTTCTGGGAAGAAACCTTCATATCAAGAAGCTGCTATTGAATTGGGAAAACAACTGGTAAAAAAAATCATATTTTTCCCATTCTTTCTTGTTCTTCTTCTTCTTCTTCCAGAAGCAGAAAGTTTTCTTCTTTTCATGGACAAAGTCTGTTATCCATGGGTCTTTTCATATAAGTAGTACTATATTGTTATCAAATGTAAGCTGAAAATGGCTGAAATTACGAACCGATTTCGAGTTCTGAGTTTCTCTTCCGTTTTCTGTCACTATTCTGACACAATTTTATACATGGGGTTTTCTATTCATTCTGTTTTATGTTCATATTGATCAGTTTTTCTTTGATTTTTTATCAAAGAACAGAACTTTTTTACTTTTGTTTTGGCATGAGAAAGAGAAAGAAATGGGTGTGTGTATGTGTGTGTAGTGGTGGAGAAAGAATGGAGGAAGAATTGCAAGCTGTAACCTGGCTGTCAGTTGAGCTGCATTCTTGCATGATCTTAGTTATGGGGTCACTCCTTTTACTTGTTTTTTTTTTTAAAAAGAAGAAGAGTTTCTGCCTTTAGATGAGGAACCGAACGTGCCACCTTGGTATCATGACCCCCTTTAAAGCGTGTTATCTTCTTTGGGCTAAATTTACCCCAACTCATTCTTTTTCATGTTTTTTTATGTTTTTTGGTGGTTTAAATGAAATATGCATAAAATTTCTGATATAAACATTTGCATGTGGGTTTTTTTTTTTTGTGTGCTAAAAAAGGTATACTTTTGGCACATATGTTCAGCTGATTCTAAGTTTCATGCTTATTTCTTGGTTGTGTTGTGTAAATTCTGTGCCAGTAGTTGTAGTGTTTTTTTTTTTGGTTGTTATGATGATGGGCTAGTGAAATGGGTTTCTGACACGTGTTCATGGTTTTGATTTTATCAATGTGTATTTGAAGGTGGAGGGAGGGATTGATTTGGTGTATGGAGGTGGAAGCGTGGGTCTGATGGGTCTTGTTTCTCAGGCAGTTCATGATGGTGGGCGCCATGTTCTAGGGTAATCTCTCTCTCTCTCTAACACACATACAGAGGAAAAAGACTGTGATGTATGAATGTGAAGTCTGCGATGTTTGAATGTGAAGTCTGCGAAGACGACCATCATTTTAAACGCACAGTGGTTGTTTGGCAAGCGGATTAAATTATTTCAATAAAATTATATTCTCTAGATTAATTTATCTCGGATGGAATAAAATAATATTAAATTTAATAAAATAATATGGGATAAGATAATATATTCAAGATTAAATCTGAAACTAAATTTATTCCATATTTGATTAACGGTATAATTTTATTCCGGAATAAATTTATAACATCAACCAAATATGATGGCATAAATTTAGTATCATATTTTATCCCATCTTATTCCACCTTTTCCCGCGTAACAAACGACCGCTACCGGGGTTCTTGTAAATAATAAAATGCTTATTTAATGTTTAGACTTAGACCATGCAAGTTCCTCACTTCTCAATGAAATGTCTTCTTCAAAACTACCCAAGGCAGAAATCATTGGATCAAATGCTGCTTTCTTGATAATTACTGTATTAAAGTAGTGTTGTGCAGTTCCCTTTTTAGGCCTTTTAGCACACAGTAGTAGAAAAGGGTTGTTCCATTGAAGAAACAAACACTAATCTCCCCTTGTTCCACTGATAGTGAACAGCTTCTTAACACGTGAAAGGTACTCTGCTGATATGTTTTTATAGTATAATAGAGATCCTCCAAAAGTGTCTTTTGTGGTATGGCCTTAGAGCTTTTTGGGCAGTTATCAGTAAATATAAAGAAAATGCAAAAATCCATTTTGGTCCGTGGGAATGTCAGTCACACTGGAACCTCTAGTCAGAAAGCAAGTGAAAAAAGGGAGTGTATAAAGTTAGAAGCCTTTTAGGCACTGATTAAAGCATTTCCAAATCTTTATAAAGACAACGTTTGAATTGTGTTCTACTACTGTAGACAGTTTTCTGGACTTGCTTTCTACCTCATGTTTTTTTTACCCCACTGTGAATATGTGCAGAGCTTTCTTTTTGGGCAAGATAATACTGTTGCTTTCATTTTGTCATATTCTTACTATTATTAATCTATGTTTATGGATTTTTGGAACTTGCAGAGTGATTCCAAGGACCCTCATGCCTAGAGAGGTACTACTCATATACTAAACTCTGAAATCATAGTATCTTCTTTTCTTTTGAATGTTTTGCAGGATTAATACATGACTTATCAGCTAATTATTCGCACCAATTTGATTCTTATGAGACGTGTTTTCAACTGTAACAATTATTGAGCTTCTTGCTCTATATATTCCTGTCATCCAAAAAGTATAGTTTATATATGCACTACGGAATACTCCATCTGTTTTTCTTTCTTTTCAAGCATTCTTGAGTCATTCATCTCTAAGTATATACTGCATTTGCTAGCAGATAACTGGTGAAACGATCGGAGAAGTGAGAGCAGTTTCTGGCATGCATCAAAGAAAAGCTGAAATGGCCAGGCAAGCTGATGCCTTCATTGCCCTCCCCGGTACATGATTAACACTTAAGTCTTTTATCTGAATGTAATTAATGTTTTAGCATGCTGCAAAATCTGATTCTTCATATCCTAATTTCTTGTTTTTCTAAATTTCAAGGTGGTTATGGAACACTTGAAGAACTTCTTGAAGTCATCACATGGGCTCAGCTTGGAATCCACCGCAAACCGGTGAGAAATCTTCCCTTTGTTCATACTCTTCTCACTTTCCTTATTAGTTCGTTCCGAAAAGAATAACACATTTCAATTTTGAAAACAATTCAACTTTAAACTTTTTATTTTACGCTCTTTACCCTTAACGAGAAGCTTTTATAGCAGCATAAATGTCATAGCCCCTTAAGCTTTTAAGATCATATATTTCAAAAGTTTTTTTTTTAAAAAACTTTGTACCGAGTCAAACTCATCTAAGTTGAATAAATTTAATGAAACCGAGGGAGTACTACTTTACATGAAACTTTTCATAAGAAACTAACTAGTACATAGAATATATGTACTAGTTAGTACTATGCATAGTTCTTAAGTAATGGAAATAGGCTTATCAATTGATAGGTATAGATTGAAAAATTCTTTTCTGTAAGCATGTTGATGCAGCCCTAGCGTCATGCTCTTGCCATGGCGCGAAAAATCGGCATTTTGATGAAAACTTGCTTTGTAACGATGGTCATAGCATGAAAATTATCTTTTTTGACCAACAAATCATTCGTCCATGCAATCAGATTGGGAATTTTTTTTCTTTTCAACAAGTGTGTAGTCATTTTCATCTATCTTTGAGAACTTCTACTCCTATATATGCCTTTAGTGTTAAATCAGATTGAGAAATCTTAAACCAAGCAGAAGAAAATCGTCCACATATCTTGACATTATCTTTCACCTTGTTTCTCAAGATACCTTCTTTTCACCTTCTTAAGTACGTACTTTTTATAAAATAATTAATCTTTCAGCTGGGATTTTCCTTTCAAGTCAACATTCCTTATCAAATAAGAATGAGATTAGGAGAGGTATCGATGCACGTGATCCTTAATATTTGGTTCACATGGTAAGATAATACAAGGTCTTTGAGTTCTGATCTCTAATCATGACAAGAAAGAGCTTATAAAGCCAATATAAAAAGTGGGAAATCTTAGTCAAAAGAAGGTATTTTGTTTTGATATTGTAAGTAATCTCTAACCACTACTAGAAAAAGGGGAAAACCGACCGATGTTGGTCAGTAATTGGTAAAAATCGATCGAAAATCGACCGATTCGTGGTGGTTGGTAATCGTAATGTCAATAGAGCTAACCGACCGACTTTGATTGGTGTTTTCCAATCGATTTCGGTCTGTCAATTAAATTAAAAAAAATTGCCGAAAAACCGACCAAAGTCGATTGGTATTTTAATTATCTAATTAAAAAAATGCTCCATTTGGGAATCAGATCGGGGTTTGTATTGTGGCAGGATACTATTCTACCACTAGGCTATTGGTGCATTTTGTTTTAAGACTATTTTTTATTTCATTTATACTCTTCAATTGTATTTTCGCACGAAAACTAAAAGATAAAATTACCGACCGAATTCGATCGGTTTTTTAAAATGACCGGCCGAATTAACCGACCAATTTCGGTCGGTTTTTTTAATATTAATTTTAATTTATTTTAAATGAAAAACCGACCAAAGTTGGTCGGTTTCTTGAAAATTTTACGCGACTCAAAAATAATTTTTTGCATTTTTGTGCCAAAAGAAAACCGATCAAAACCGGTTTTTTGACCGATCAAAACCGGTCAGTCGACCAGGATATTTTTTGCCGATTTTCTAGTAGTGAACTAGTAATTTAATAATCTAATGTAATAATAATGCAGGTGGGCCTGTTGAATGTTGAGGGTTACTATAATTCCTTATTGTCTTTCCTTGATAAGGCCGTGGATGAAGGCTTTATCTCTCCAACAGCACGTCGCATAATCGTGTCTGCTCCGACAGCCCAACAGTTGGTCAGAGAACTTGAGGTAATTAAAGACGGAGTATGTTTTTCATTTTTCTTCATAGTTTCTAGTAAAATAAGCATTTGTAACATTCTCATATTTTTCCTAAACTACAAATTTAAAACTCGTTTAGATTTTGGAATTTATGCAGTTCAAACTTGCCAAAGGGCTCCACATTAGAGTTGCCTTTTCAGTTTTGTTGGTAAAATGGTATTACGTCCCACTTGTATATAAACGTTTCAGACTTGATTGAAGCGTGTCTTAAATATTTATATTGCTTTGATCAAACATGACTGGAAAAAAAAGCACATTGTTTGTGGTTGATTTGTTCAGCTTTGATCAGTTTAATGTCGGATTACATTTTCATTTTTTAATATTCAAAATAGTAGATAAAGAAATTTTAGTGTAGGAATTTGTTCTAACATATCTTTTTGTTTTAATCCTCTTCTCACAGGAACATGTACCAGAGACCGACGAAATCACATCAAAGTTGATCTGGGAGGAAGAAGTTCAAAGATATAATTACACACCGACTGAATCTGGGGTTCCTACGTAAAATATGCTTTTCTTTTTGAATTTAGGAATTTCAGTAAATATACAGTATATACGGTGATGTTGCCGTAGGTTTTCTCGCAGTAGAAAGTTTTTTGTGGGGGTTGATGTTGATCCAATGCTCTTAGAAATGACTCAGGTTGCAATATACATATTTTGAAAAAGTAAAAAAGAAAAAGGAAGGAAATATTAGCTTTGTTTTTCTTTTTGTGGATCTGAAGTAGCTAGGTCCTGTTGGTTCAAGCATTATGATTTCGTCTATGTTTATTGGTGTGTCCCTTTTCGGAGAGCCAACGTCTTACTATGAATGTATCACACTAACATGCTTATATAAAAATAAAAAAAAAAAAAAAAAACCAAGACAAGAAAAGAAAAGTTCTCTCTAGTGGTGTTTGTAATCACGAATAGAAGAAACAATTGTGACCATTCTCCGAAATGAACACTGAAATAATAATGAGTTAAAATTGTAACACTTCTAATTATTTTCTTAGCCTAATCTTTTTTTTTTTTTTTTTTTTTTTTTTGTGGTGGGTGGGGTAGTTGGAGAAACAGGAATTTTGTAATTAAGATTTTTGGAAATTCCTGAAAATAAATTAAGATTCGTAACTTTGTGATATTTACGGAAATAGGCCAAAATGCTCCTCTACTATGCGAAATTCAGGATATCTTTCCTCCGTTAAAACTTTGGCTCTGGCCTACCCCTCCTGTTAATACTTTGGGCCAAAAATTGCCCCTTTTTTTGTTCCCAGCCCAACAGAAAATAATTTAGGAATACATTAGAGTTAATTATATTATTAATTAATAAGATTTAACTATTTGACTTTTAAATTACTTTATAACCTGACCCATTATAATTTAAGCTGACCCGGCTCAACCCTACTCTTTTAACTACAATCAGTCCTTATTTTTATCTCACAGAATATTATGCTATTTCTCTAGGCTACTCGTCCTAGGGCTTTGTTTATGAGGGCTTTGCTGGTCGAAAGAGGAACATAAGTCAAATTTTTGGTAGTGAAATTTGAAATCAATGTATGCTACTAATCATTGTTATAATTTTTCTATTATGGAGTTAGGGTTTGTTGGCCCTTTTCTGTCTAAAGAAATATTTTATTTTGGGTGTTGTTGTAAGAGAAAATAATTTAAAAACATAGTTTTATATCTAAAGTTTAGTTTTTTTTACGTCTTTATTGGAATATTTTATGGTCCCGATAGCCAGCTTCTTGTCTTTTAGGGTTTATTATAATTTTTACTTGATAGTTGTTGTGTAGTTACTGATGTGGTCCATCATTTGTCCTTTTTTTCTGTTTCTTTGCATGTGAAAGTTATTGAAGATGATTGAAAAAGTTAACCTGATTTTCCACTATGGGAATAACTGGATAATTTCACCTGAGCTTCTATATAATCAGAATCTGTTGCATGTTTTGTCTGGTTATGAATCTGGTGGTATTCGATTTGATGTTGTTTGTGATGAGTTTACAAAGAACTTAGGGTTTACGGAAACCAAACAACTTTTAGTAACTGGACCTTCTGGAAGATATTACTTGGTAACAGATGATATGATAGTATGGGGATCTTGTAGTATTTATTTAGTAAGGAGTTTAGAGTTATAAATTTTTTTGCTGTAGATGATTCAGATTTGAGGGCTTTTGCTCAAGATATCAAATACCACTGTCACGATCCAAAATCCACTATAGGCCGTGATGACGCCGAACATTGCCGTTAGGCAAGCCAACACTGGTTAGTGCATCAGAATAAATCGTAGTTACGTACAGTTTCGTTAAAATAATAAGTGAAAGTGAACCAGTGTAAAATAATCCATAACAAATTCTAGGACACCCCCAAAATCCGATGTCACAAGTTCATGAGTATTTACTAAGGAGTACAATAATAATACAACCTCTATCTGGAACGTAAATAAGAAAGGATAAAGTAAATGGTACAATGGAGACTATGTGGACTGCGATACGTAGCCGGAAATGTAGCTCACCATAAAGTCTCCTCAGCAGCTGCGCCTATGCGCCAAAATGACCACCTAATGAACTTGTGACATCGGATCAACGTGTACCCAGTAAGTATCTAGCCTAACCCTGGAGAAGTAGTGACGAGAGATCGATATCGACACTTACTAGAGGTCCAACAAAGCAATATAAATAATCATAAGCAAATGTGAAGCACACAACTATAATGCGGTAGATCTGTAAGTTACGTAATCTTCCAAATATTTCTTTTAAAGTATGAATTTCTCAGTCTTGTATTCTACCTCAACAGCTCAAATGTATCAAGTACCAGTAATAAACGGATAAGAAGTGCCATATAAAATGTCGGGCATCGGTGAAAAGATAATCTCGTGAATGTTCGGACTATCAGTGATATAATGCACGATTATGCCGATGTCGTTCGGCCCGATCTAGAATAATGTGTACACTGCCGAGGGTCGAGCAGCACGAACCATAGATGCATCTATTATACTATCGAGGTGTTCGGCTTGCTCCACAAGAAAGGGAGAAAATTATCGAATTACAAGAAATGTGCTTACAATACAGTACATGAGCACAAAGTAAATATAACCTTTACTGTTTCTCAAATAACTTGCCAACAACTCAAGGTGATAAGAATCGGCCTAAAATATACATATATTTCCAAATCAGTTTCAATTATAAATTCATTTAATTAAGCCAGTAGAATGAGTTCAAATAATTCAAATATTACATGATAAAGTCCTAAGTCTACCCGGACATAAACATGCTTTAGCCATGTACAGACTCTCGTCACCTCGTGCGTGCGTATCGCCCACAACTAGTAGCACATAACAATTACATCACCTAGGGGGTAGTTTCCCCCTCACAATGTTAGACAGGAGATTTACCTTGCTCCGAAGTTCCATAACCGGCTCCAACGCCTCTTTAACTCCTCAATGCAAAGCCAACGATCCAAAACTAGTCAAATTATCATGAAAGCCAATAAAACTATACTCCAACATCATAATTAATTAATTTATAACACTTCCCAACTCCGCTCGAAAAGTCAACAAAATCAGCCCTCGAGCCCACGTATCCGGATTTTAAAAATCTTCGAAGATAAACATTACCCATAAATTACGAACTCAAATGTATAATTTATTTCCAATTCCATGTCCAATTTTGTGTCAAATTCAACAACTACCACTTTCTAAGTTTTCTCTTAAAATCTCATAATTTCTACAAATTTCCATGAATTTACAAGCCAAAATTCGTATATTTGACTCACAACCTATAGAAATCACTTATTTCATGCTTGACGATGAAAATAGTGCTCCAAAATCGGTCCAAAGTCGGCTCCCATAGAAGAAATAAAATAAAAATGAGCCAAACCCCCGTTTTTAAAACCACACTGCCCAGTCTGACCTTCTTCGCGAACGAGGCAAGTCCCTCGCGTTCGCGAAGCAATACCAGCTCCAGCTCCAGCTCCAAAAGTGCCCTTCGTGAACGCGAGTCTTTACTAGGTTGATTATCGCAAACGCGATGCCCAATCCGCGAACACGAAGGCTAAGGAAATCTCCTAGGCTAGCTTTTTCATCGCGAACGCGAGCTGGCATCGTGAATGCAAAGCTTTTCCACCCCACCTTACGCGACACGTGGTCCCAGTCGCGAACGCCTAGCACAACAGTCAGCAGCCAACAAATCCTTCTTCGCGTTCGCGGAGAACAAAACTAGACAGCAGACACCAGCAGTAGCAACTTAGCCAAACTTGGTTCGAAAACCATACTAAAACACACCCGAGGTCCTCGGGACTCCGTCCAAACACACCAACCAATCGCAAAACATAACACAAACCTGCTCGAGACCTCAAATTACAACAAACAACATCAAAACTACGAATCGACGATCGAAACATTTCTTTATACTTTCAAACTTTCATACTTCGTCGAACGCGTTTGATTCATACTTAAACATTCCGGAATGACGTCTAACTTTGCGTGCAAGTCACAAATCACGATACAAACCTATTTCAAGGCTCGGAACTCCAAACGGATATTGATAACACCAAAATTCATTTCAAATCAAACTTAAGAAATTCTTAAACTTCCAAAATGCCAACCTTCCAACATAGACGTCGAAATATTCCCGGACCACCCGATACTCAATCCGAATATACGGTCAAATCCGAAATCATCATACGAGCCTATTGGAACCTTCAAATCCCGATTCCGAGGTCTTTCACTCAAAAGTCAGACCTTAGTCAATTTTTCCAACTTAAAGCTTTCGAATTGAGAAGTTTTCTTAAGAAACCACTCCGAACTTTCCAAAATTCAATTTCGACCAAGCGTACATGTCATAAAACATGAAGTGAAGCTAATTGAGGTCTCAAATCGCTGAACGACACGCTAGAGCTCAAAACGACCGATCGGGTCGTTACAACCACACTGAAACATACATTGTAAATATCGATGTAGCTTCTAACCAAGAAAGTAGTATAAGTGATTTTCAGTCTGATGATTCAATTTCATCTGGTTATAATTCTGAAGAACTTGAGGCTTTTCGCCATGAAAGAAGGAGGAATATGAGCTATAAATTGGAGAATTATAAAGAATTAGAGAAGGGTAAAACATTTAAGGATATGACTGAGGCCAAAAAGGTGATAAACTTCTATGCAATAGCTAATCGTAAAGGTTTGAGGGTTAAAAAGAGTGATACTACTAGGGCCAGATATAAGTGCCAAGATGAATGCCCCTTTGTCTGTTTCATATCAAAAGATGGCAGAAGTGGCACCTTTAGAATCAAAACCGTAAATCCTAATCACACTTGTGACCGTGTTTAAAAACCGTAGGGCAGGTGCCAAAACATTAGCACATATATTTAAGAGTAGGGTTCAGTATAGTCCTCAATACAAGGTAAAAGATATGAGAGGGGAGTTGGAGACTAGTTATGTCCTAAATGTGTCTAAGACTATGGTGAAAAGAGCTAAGAGGTTTGCTCTTGAGAAGCTTGAAGGTAGTTTCCTTGATGACTACAAGAAACTTGAAGCATATGGCATTGAAATTAGAACTTTTAATCTGGGAAGTGATGTAGTTTTCAACATATCAAAGGATGCTCTTGGACAAGGCAAAAAGGAAGTTTTTGAGGATGTGCATTTGTTTGAAAGCTATGAAGGATGGCTGGAAAAGTGGTTTGAGACCACTAACTGGTTTGGATAGTACTTTTCTGAAGAGAAGATATAAAGGGGAGTTGTTAGTGGTTATGTGGCAAGACTGTATGAATTATTTTTTTCCCATAGCATGGGCAGTGGTAGATAAAGAAACAAGCAGAACTTGGAGTTGGTTTTTGGAGCTTTTGAAGCATTCGTTGGATCTTAAAGATGGAGATGGAGTGACATTCATCTCAGACATGCAAAAAGTAAGCAATTTTAATTTTTTTTACTTTCAGTTTTTTCCTGTCAATGTAAGTTTCTTCATAACTGTTACTTTATGAATTTACAAGGATTAATTGATGCCAAGAACAATGTGGTTCCTGAAGCTAGAAACATATTTTGTGCAAGGCATATTGAGGCAAATTGATGTAAAACTGGAAGAACGGACATGCAAAGAAGCTTATGTGGTGGCATGCATGGGCCACATATGAAGAAGACTTTAAGGATCAATTGAAAAAATTGGGTGATATTAATGATGCTGCTAAAGACTTGCTGAAATATCCACATCAAACTTGGTGTAGAGCTTATTTTGACACTCAGTGTAAAAAAAATCATGGTTGACAATAATTTCACTGAATCATCTAATGCATGAATTTTGGAGGCAAGACAGATGCCTATCATCAAAATGTTGGAGGAGATAAGGTTGAAGGTTATGAAGATGTTGGTTGATAATGAAGCCAAAGCTAGGAGCTGGAATGGACAATTAAGTCCAACTTGCATGAAGCTATACAATTCTTACAAAGAAATAGCTCATGGTTGCCGTATACACTTCAATGGTGAATTTGGCTATGAAATCAGTGATAGAGATGATAGACACACAGTTAAACTTGAGACAAAAAGGTGCACCTGTAGGCTTTGGGACCTATCTGGGATCCCATGCCCCCATGCTATCAAGGCTTTGCAGTATGATAAGGTATATTGTCTTGAGTTAAAACTTTTTTTGTTACTGATGCAATTGTTTAATTTTTGATATTTTTTATTTTTCTTTGCTTGTATAAGGTTGATCCAGTAACACAAATACGCTGGTATCACAGAAAAGAGGCATACTTGATGACCTACAAGAGCAAAATACAGCCTGTTAGGGGGGGTTAAATTCTGGAAGATCAATCCTGCACAAGCTATGGAGCCACCAGAAGTTGTGAAAACTGTAGGTAGACCCAAAGTTAAGAGGAATAGTGTACCAGATAAAGCAGGAAAAAGGAAGGGTGAATGGAGTGTTTCTAGGAAGGGAGCTATCATGCACTGCAGCAAATGTGGTGAAGCTGACCATAATGCAAGGGCTTGTTACAATATAAGCATTTATTTTCTAATCATTCCTTTTTTATTTTGAGACTCAACTAAATCATTGTATGTTTTCTTTTGAAGACAGGACAGTACTCATGGAGAAGGTTCAAGCTCGAGAAAAAGGAAACAATATGGACAAACATCAACTTCAACTGTACTAGTTTCAGGTGGCGCACATGAAGAAGAAGAAGAAGAAAAAGAAGCAGAATTTCAAACTGAAGCTGGGACACAACAGTCAGTTTATTCAACTGAATCTAGAATACAACAATCAGTTTATTCAACTCAAGCTGTAACACAACAATCACAGCCTTATCGTCCTGAAGTTGGTACTGACGAAGACCCACCACTTAGGCCAAAGATATGTTTATAAGACAATGACAAGACTGCAAGAGAAGATGACAAAGGCAAAGCCACCAACTGGGTCAAGGAGAATTGCATTTACTGGAGATGCTAATGGGGTGCCAATACCATCAGACTTGCTTATTCACCAACTAAGACTACTTGAAAGGGTAAGGCAACAATGACACTCAAACAGCTCTAGGATGAAGGAAGAAAGAAAAAATTTAAGATGGTGGGAAGAAAGGGAAAAAGAGTACTAACTAATGAATCAAATAATGAGGAGGGATTTGAAGATTAATTTATTCGTAGCTTCTTTTTGCTTATTTGGGAAGATCAATTAGTTTTTTGCTTGCATGTGCTTGGGAACTAACTTGTGAAAACTCTCCAAGTGTTTGGTTGATCTTTTATGAACTCACTTTCACAACTTATCTTGTTGACAAGATCACATGTAGAGTTTGTAATGGGTTAATGTGTATCTTGACTGCTTTTGGCTTGTTAGTGTTCAGCCCAGGATGTGGAATTCTAGTATTTGTGGTGGAATCTCTATTTCGTTGTTTACTTCACCTTATGGAAAGTTTTACAAATTTTTGTGTGATTATTGTGTTTGTTGTATCTGTGTACTCTAGAATAATATATGTTGCTTCTTGGAGAACTGTTTTGTGAAATAGTAAGTGGCACCAATTTCTTTTGCTACTTTGAAAACTGTTACTCCCATACCATATGATGTGGTCAACGATTTGATGGGAGGCTATTGATTTTAGTTTGTTTCTGAGCTTTGTTTTTTTTCCCCATGTGCTGTTATGAAGTTGAGACTACTAGTGCTTAGCATTTGCTTCTGTAATCAGCTTACATTTTATGAAATAGTTGCTGATCTAAGGTTTCAGATACCAAATAATACTACTCTATATCGCTGTTCAAAGTCCATTGGTCTTTCTTGCTTGCATTTTCAGTTTTAATAACAGTAGTAGCTGAATATTGTGATCGTAGAGAACAATTGTCATGTGTTCATATGTATTCTCATTACTTGTAAGACTTCCTATTACTTTGATAAGTTTTAGGCTTGTTGTTAACTTACTGCAACACCAACTAGTGGGGATTGAGGTACGTCATCAGTTGCAAATTTGCATTTTATTTTCAAATTTTGTTTATAATGTTATGAAGTGTTTAATGCATTGGCTTATTAGAGATTCTGGAGGAATCAATCACCGGAGTCTCTTTTCTTAAACCTTAGCATTGATGATATCTCTTATGTAAAGGCATTAGGCTCAAACATTAACATGAATCCACAGCCAAATAGTTTTTCAGCAAGCTTTATTGCACTGCAATTATACATTAACTTGAAAATGCATCACAGCAGTAGTAGTTAAGTCCAATTCTTATAGGCTCAGACAACATTGCTAATGTCTTTTACCATAAGAAAATACATTACATACTTTACATTTCGTCAAACATCCTAATGCCATTACAATTGATCGAACAACAACAATGCATTTAATACATCGGTTTCAATATGAATATCCCAACAAAGAAACCTAACAACATAAGAATGAGAACCCACTGCCCAAATAGTTTTTCCTTCAACTTTGCAACTACTCTATCTTATCAATAGAAGAAGCTTCAAAGGCAGCAACTTTTTCCTTTAATACATTGATTTCAATGTGAAGATCATCTGATTTTATCTGCAGAAAATATGTTTTCCTCACAAGTGCCTCCTTTTCCCTCTTTAATTTATTGATGAAAATTAAAGCTTTTGAAAAATATTCGTCGTCTTCCCATTCCCAATAACCACATGACCCCTTATTATGCAAGAAAAAAAATTATAAACATCAGAAGAAATCATCCATATAAATATATTCAAAATTAGACACAAACTTCACAAGATTCCATATGAAACAAACGGCCAATTACATCAAGTTTTGAACACCTAAAAAAACTTCTTCCAGGACTCTCAGGAGTCTTGGACGTGACATGCATAGCTACAATTCCACAGCGGCACATCCTCTTACACCCGCATGAAAAACTAGAAGATTGAGACATTTCATGAACAACAGACAGAAATAAATAAAGGAGATGGATTTAATCTTACTCCTAAGCTCTACATATTGCGAAAGTTACTCGAATTAAAGGAAAAATAATACTAACTTGAGCAGAATTGAGAAATTTAGAAGAGGGGCTAGGGTTTTGAAAAAGGAGGGAAAGAAATGTTAATAGAAGAATAGGTTCGGGTCGCTTAAAAAAGGATGGGTTGGAGAGATGGGAAGGAGGGTTGGTACATTAATTAGTATAAGAAGTCCCTAAATTATTTTTTGTTGGGTGGTGAACGAAAAAAGGGCATTTTTGGCCCAAGGCATTAACGGGAGGGGTAGTCCAGAGCCAAAGTTTTAACAGAGGGCAGATGCCCTCAACTTCGCACAGTAGAGGGGCATTTTTGGCCCTTTTCTGTAATATTAATATCCATTGAGACACGAAAACTTATTATTTGGGCACGTAGAAAAGCTAGAAGACGGCGTGTCGGGTTCCTATTCAATTACTTGAAAATATGTTAATGCCTGAGATAAAGGTATTGCATGTTTTTGGCGACAGTAGTTTGCAGGCACATGGTAGTAATGGAAAAATAAAGAACGGAAAAAGGTTAAATATATTCTTTTACTATCGAAAATTATTTAAACTTACTCTTCGTTATACTATTTGGCCATTTCAGACCTTACCGTGATACTATGAATCACCTTTACCCTTATTTTTTTTGGAGCGCCATGTGACAGCTCCTCACTAAACGACCCACCCCTAATTTAATTTACCTGGTTCACAACTCGACTGCCCATAATCCGGCCCGTTATGACTCTTTTCCTTTCTCTTTTTTTGTTTTTGCTGCCCCTCTTAAGGTGGCCGTCGTTGTCGTTCGTCCACTTTCGGCACCGATGCAGTCACCAGTTGTTGCTACTCCAACCTGGCCACCTCCCTCACTACACCCACCTTGGCCTCTTTACTCTCACTTGGTCTCCCAACCTGCAGATCTTTTTACATTCATTTTCATCTCTATTGGCTCTGATGAAGTTGTCGACTGCAATAATACTATGATTTCTTCTCCTCGTCTATCCTCTACCAGTACACCTTCTTTCCACCTCCACATAAAGCCCTTTATTTTCTAGACGAAATAGGGATTCAAAGATGTTAACAGCAAAGGAGATAATAAAGTTTACATTTTTTGGGATCTGTCCAAAGCTAAAGCAAACTTCGTTGGTAAAGAGAGAGAAATCTCCATTGATTGCATAATAGGGGAAGATTCAAAGTTTTATTTCAGCGTGGACAGCGAAAAGGTATTGCCGATTAAGTACTTGAAATGGAAAATCAGAGGCAATGAGAGGATCAGAGTTGATGGGTTTCATGGGATGTCTACAACTGGTTGTTTGACGACTACAAAAATAGATATACTCTGTTGATGTTCAAATTCGAAAAATCAAGTTATGACGCTGTTGTTGATGACCACAACTTGAATAATGGAGTTCAAATTTGGTCCCAACAATCTTGTGGGTTCGGGTTCGAGACGAAGATGACGAAGAATTGTTTATTGAGAAGTTGAAGAAGTTCACCTTCTTCGTCTTTATCTTTGGCAGCACCGAAGAAAAAGAATTGAAGGGTCTTTTGGATTTTCCTTGCTGGTATATGGTTGGAAGAGATGAGCAAATTCAAGCAAGGAAATTAAAATCTCAATTGTCCTCATTCAATAACGGGTCGGGTTATGGATAGTTGAGTTGTGAACCGGGTAGATTCAATTGGGGGTGGGTGTTTAATGAGGAGTTGTTACGTGGCCCTCCGTAAAAAATAAGGGCACATGTGATTCATAGTATGACAATAGGGCCTGAAATGACCAAATAGTTTAACGGAGCGTAAAGTTAAATAATTATCAATAACAAAGGGATATATTTGATCCTTTTTCGAGTAAAGAGACTCTCTTCTAATAAGATTGAATATAATAATGTAAAGTCCAATGTCATTAGAAAACTTCATTAGTTTTTGCCTTTAAGATTGTTGTAATTTTTATATCTAATAATGTTTTACCGTAGAAATTACAACTTGTTGCATAGAATACGGAAAATATAATTCTGCACTATTGGGTGTTGAAGATTATTATAAATATATATCTTTTTTAATTGTCATGACTCAAATTTCACCAAGTTGTGATGACACATGACATAACCCGCTAGGCAAACCAACCAACATAAAAAACAACTTAAACTGAAGTTCATCAAATAAATAATGAAATAAGACCACGAAATTTAATATAAACTGCGCCAGAGCTGGTGTCACAAGTCATGAACAACTAAAAAATAGAATACAGTGTTGGTATGAAGAAAATACATTATTTGTTATAATATACATAAATAGAAATAAAAATTCAGACTACCATGAACAAAATGATAGCTAAGAACTGAAATGTTGATATCTTCAATGCTCGCCCTCGAACTCCACAACAACTTAGCTTCAAAATTTACACGCAAGGTGCAAAAGTGTAGTATGAGTATGTCGACCCCATGTAATCATTAAGTATCAAGACTAGCCTCAATGAAGTAGGGACAGGATTTAGTCAAAAGATACTTTATAAAACCTATGTAATTCATAAGCATATAAAAAAAATAGAGAAAACAACTAAGGAGTAACAAATATAAATAATAAAGTTCACAGTCAAAGTAAAAGATAAGAAGCACTTTTTTCACAAGTAATGTACCGGATCCTCATATAAACGGGATATTTATTAAGCATTTATCCGAATACTTCTAAATGAGTATAGAATTTCTATGCATGATAAAGACTCAAAATTTACATCAGCTGACACCCTTCAAGCGTCTAATAACTTGCTAATAAGTCTCATGCATATATAAAATGTATCGAGTAGCATATGAGGATGATATAGCTGAATGTTGCATGTAAAAATACATGAATACGCGTATCTCGTGTCAAACTAGAAACACGTCGGTTTCGCCCAATCTGCGGACACGCGACCCAAGGTAACATGAGTAATCACGTGACTCCGAAGGGATGGATCCAATCCATGCATCATATCCTAGCATAATAGCTCTACAATCAATCATCAATCCGCATGAAAATACTCATTGTGCCATTCTTTTCTCCCAACCTGCGCATACACGACCCAAGGTAACACGGGTAATCACATGACTCCTAAGGAAGGATCCAATCCATGCATCATATCCGAGCATAATAGCTCTACAATCAATCATCAATCTGCATGAAAATACCCATCGTGCCAATATCCTTCTCATCCTCACCATGCATATCATGAGAGATTGGCATGCATGATGCAATACATATGATAAGAAATGCTTGATATGCATGGTGTATGCATGTGCATAATGTATGACCACAACCATAACATGTAATCTAATATACATTTATCCCCTCATTCCCAAATAAAATTCCAAAAGCCTAGAGTCGATCTCTAGCATGATTAATAATGTTCAAATATTTGTATAGGTAAAGCATAATATATATATCAAAACAAGACATAGAGAAGCCTACATGGTATAACTTTGGTATCCGCATATATGCTTATCACCTCGCACATACGTAACCTCTAAATAAATAACATTTAGCATATGAGTTTATTTAGAAAATATTCTCTCAAGTCGAGGTTAAGTAAGATAATTACCTTATCCGAAGTTAGCTCTACTCTTCAAGCTCCGTCTTTTCTAGATTCAAATCTATTATCGAGCCCGGTCTAGCCCAAGGAATATTCAAGGAAGTCAAATAAAGCTATAGAAATCAATTTCAAATGATAAAGCTTCAGTCTTTAAAAAAATCTCGAAAGTTAACAAACAGTTAACTTAGGCCCACATGATCAAATCTCGAAATAAAAATTGGATCCCATTGACCTGTAACCTCAAGAGTCCAAATATGTAATTAGTTTTTAAATCTGAATCCAAATGATGATCAAAACCTCAAAATATACTTTCTTAACTTGCAAGTCAAAAATCTTCTTCTCCTCTTTTGAATCATTGGTTCTAAGGCAAAATCGATGATAGATTCATATTATAATCATAAATTTGAGTGAGAATCACTTACCCCATCCTCTTAGGTAAAAATCGCTTCAAAATTGCCTCAATCCAAGCTCTCTATCTCCTTATCTCCCAAAATAATAAAATAAAGTTCATGTACTAAATGAGGTTATATACACAAGTGCAGAAATTATCTGTGCAGATTTTCAAATATGATAATATTACCCTTTTTCACTAAAGCAGTCACAACTTTTCATACAAATATCGCAATAACGAGTTTAAAATTCTGAAAATTAGACTCAAAGAGTTATAACTTTTATTTATATCATCTGTAAGTTCTTTATAGATTGCGATAAGTTTTCTTGTGAAATCAGTTCAAGTGCAGAAAAATATTTCAGTACTTTAGATCTTTCAAAAACTTGCTCCAAATGTGCTTATATTCACTTGAGCCTCTCGAGCCCCCTCCAAACCATCCCGAAAAGTACAAATACCCTATATGGATTTGTCCAGTAGCTCAAAACATAAACGGAAATGATACAACATAAACAACTTTCAAGACAAGGTTATGAACCATAAACTTCAAATTTTCATGCAATAGTGACAATTCACACCCGAGCCTCTCAGGTCCTAATTGTGATATGCATACAAGTCTAAAATCATCATATAAACCTATAGGAACTTTCAAATTATTTTTTCGTTAACCAAAATATTGACTTTGGTCAACTCTCTTAACTTTAAGCATCTCGTTAGGAACTAAGTGTTCCAAAATACTCCGAATCTCTTGGGACCTGAACCAATCACACATGTAAGTCATGAAGCATCATAAGAATCAACTCAATGTCTCAAATCACATAACGGATGCTATGACTCAAAACAACCGATTAAGTCGTTACATTAATAATTTAGCTTTTACATGATAATCATACAATTAATATATTAATAGTCAAATCTTATTATACTCATCAACAAAATTCTATATGTTTGATCCATGAATATATGAGGAGACATCCTCAAGACATAACATAAAAATATAAAAATATCTTTTTTATGATAGATTAAGTTGGTATCATATGTGAAGACTAAGGAGCCATCCTGAAGACACAATACAAATAAAGAAAATATATTATGACTAATAGAATAAATTGGTCACGCATTTCAATAAAAGTTTGTTCTTCTAGTTGTATATAGATCACTATTTTTGTTTGAGTTTCTTAATTTTCTTTTTTATTCAATTTCAATTACACGAGAAATTGGTCATTTTTTTCTTGTATTATTCATATCATTTCGTTTTTTTTTTTTTTTTTTTTTTGGTTCGATACTCAACACTCGTTTGTAAATTCTAACTTACGATTTTATTTTTGGTTTTTGTAGGCCCTGGTACGTATATTCAAAAACACTATTATCTTGAATCATTTTTATGAAATATGACTCCCATCTTATCAAAAATGCATAATTAACGATACAAATAGAAGAAAAATTAAGTGAAAACTAAAAAAGATGAGCCATGTTCTTTGACCAAGATGTAACAACTCTAAAATTTAGATTATATTGATGGTAGTAACTAATGATTATAACTCAAAGAAGTAGAACAATATTAATGAACATACAAAATGCAGAAGCTAAGTAAGATAGAAGATACAAAGAAAGGGGATGAGAAGCTAGACTCAGAATTAGGGATGAGAGGAATCAGAAATTTTCTTCAACAGTATTTGCATAATACCAAAATCACCGTAACTACCCTTTTAATAGTTTAGTTCTGTAGGCCTGCTACTCAATCCGGATCCCATATTGACTTGGCCCTATTACTTGATCTCGACCCAATAGCTCTTCCCAGCTCAATAGTTATTTGTGTGACATTGGGCTAGGGCTAATTTATAACAATACTCTCGTCCTCAATAAGAACCTTGTCCACAAATTTCGAATAAAGAATGATGAAACGCGCTAGCTCCCAACCAATTATTTCAGTGCGAAGGCATGCTTTATGATTTGAAAAAAAATGCCATGTAGTGCACCTGTTATGAACCAATCACATTGGTCATTGCAGCTCTTAGCAGTCAGTAACAAATTTATTAATTCGAAAGCCACCACAACCTACCTTGCATTGACTTGACCTTGCTTTGCATCTTCTGGAAGCAATTAGCATGCTAAATGAGAGAATCAAGGGAAACATTCCAGTAGCGAACCTCCAAAAAAGCATGAACTTGGTTAAATATAAACTGCCTTTTTGCGGCACTTGAACTCTTCCACCAAGCATTTGACAAATCCCCTGTCAGCCCCAAGTATTTAATAGTTACAGATTATAAGAAGATGATAACTCAATGTAATACATACATAGGCAAAAATCCTCAAATAGCTTATCAAAATGGTAATAGTGTCAGCAATGCTCCTTTCTGTCCATTCTCCAGCATAAATTCTTGATGAAAGGGAAAGATCAATTTGTGTTAGGTTGCACTACTGGAAAGGGGTCCCAAATGAAATCCGTCTTGGTTAGAGTAGAGTCAGTTCCTTCGTGGGACGATCCGATAGATCGTTTTGAGTATTAGATTTATTTTGTGTTTCGATACCTCTCATAGCCTTATTTGATGATTCATGATTTGTGTGCGTGGTCCGTTTTTTTTTCAAAAAGTTTATATATGAAATTTTGAAGAAAATATAATTTTTGACTTTAAACGTGGCTAGAGTAGACCACGGTCAGCGATTTTGATAAACGATCTTTGATCACTGTTTTGATGATTCCGATAGGTTTGTATGATAATTTTGGACTTGTACGCATGTTTGGTTGAGGTCCCGGGTGACCCGAGGCCGTTTAGGCGCATTATGTGAGAAGTTGGAAAGTTGAGTTTTCAAGTTGAAAATCTTGAGTTTTAATGATCAATTCTTGATATTTGATGTTATTTTAATAATTTGAGTTAGCGACAGAGTTTTTATGATGTTATTACACTTGTGTGAATGTTCGGATTGGAGCCCGAGGGACTTGAGTGAGTTTCAGATGCTTTGTCGACCGGTTTTTGGCTGAACAAAAAATCTGGTTTAGTTGGTCCACAGGTCTCGCAAATGCGAAAACCTATTCTCAAATGCAAGCTTTGCTTTTGCGATGTCAGGCTCGCATTTGCGAAGGGAGAATGGGAACTGAGAGCTTCATTTTTATGAAGCAGTAATCACATTTGCAACCTGAAGGGCATTGCTTTTACAATCATCATGTCCCATTTACGACTCATGGCTGGGCTGGGCAGCCTTGCAAATGCGAAGTCTGTTTCGCTTTTGCGATCGGTGACATTCGCAAATGCGAGGTTTCTATCGCAAATGCGACAACTGAAGGGCTGAGAAGCTGTTCACTTTTCCGAACAGTGGTTTGGTTTTTGAGCATCATAACTGCGAACAAGAGTTGCAATTGCGATATCTGCAGCTAGGTAAAATGTTAGGATTTCGGGAGTTAGATCATTTTACTCTATTTTTGAACGCTAGACTCCATAGAGGCGATTTTTGGAGAGCAGTTTCTTCCCAATTCATTGATTAGTAACTTTAACTTGTTTTCTATCAATTTCTATTACTTTTTCATGAATTTCATCATCAAATCTAAGAATTTCAAAGTAGAAATTGGGGGTTTTGGGTAAAATTTAGGGATTTTATAAAATTGTGATTTAGACCTCAAATTGAGGTCGAATTTCAAAACAAATCACATATCGGGGCTCGGGGGTAATGGGTAATCGGGATTTGATTTTCGTATTTCGACCACTTGGGCCCGGGTTGACTTTTTGTTGAGTTTTTAACTATATTAAAAATTGAACCTTTATTGAACGAGGGTAGCTTCTAAAGCTTATTTTTATGTGTTTGAACAATAACAGACTAGATCTGAGTGGTTGGAGGTTTGTTCCAAAGGGAAAGTCGTGTTGGATTGTTGATTTTGTTCCGGAAAGAGGTACGCGTCGTGGTTAACCTTGACTTGAGAAAAATATAACTTATTTGAACTATTGCTATGTGATTTATATGTGGGGACGACGTATATGTAATGTGACGAGTGTATATGCGTTGTCATGTATCACAACCAAAATCCACTAGTCGTGATGGCACCTATCACAACCCACTAGATAAGCAACATAACAGTCAACATAATCCAAATGAGATTAATGAGAAGTAAATGATGAAATAATTGAACTTTTATACATCAACCCAAGGACTGGTAGTACAAGTCAGGTACTAAGACTGGATTTTTGCAAAAACTAATATGAAATAACTACAAATCTTTTTTGGAATGTACCTTAACAGAATTAAACCCTAAAACTACCCACGGTCAATTGGTAGCTACATCCGGAAGGCAAGTACATCTTTAATGCCAGCTCCCGTCATCCACTGCATCTGAACTTCAAGATCTGCACGCAAGGTGCAGAAGTGTAGTATGAGTACAACCAACCTCATGTACCAGTAAGTATCTTGTCTAACCTCGGTGATGTATGCTGAGGCTTTTTAGTTAAAAGATACTCACTGATATAACATGTGCAGTAAAATTGCAATAGAAACAGTACTAGAACATTACATAAAAGAGTACAAGAACAAATATGAGAATCAGTAAATGATTACTAGAAGAAATCACGGTCAATATTTCTCAATATCACAACCAATCCTTTCCTTAAAGCAATGACCAACAAACCACGGTAGTAAATCCGCAACTTTTATAGTGTGAGAAATATACTCAAGATATCAAATTAAATGACACAGCAACACCTTTCGTGCATTTATCTCATCCTCACAAAATATACGTATAACAGTACCAATCAGGTGAAAGAAATGCCAATAACAGTAATGATAAAGTGGGAAATACACAGGTAGCAATAACGAGCAAGGTAGTACATATGCACAACAGTAACAGACTAGGTGGGAGGCATGGAAGTAATGATAGCAATTAAGATAGGAGGACATAAATTTCATTAATTAGCATGGTAGCAGGCTTATACAAAGGTGAAACAAATGAGTAATGGCATAAATGTAGATATATCAAACAATAAGAAAAGCATGATCTTTATAAGCTAAACAAAATAGAAGACATGGATGACTAACATGGTAGATAGCTTATACGAAAGAGTGATGACCCGATAGGTCATCTAGAGTTTTAAACCTTAATTCTGTATTTCGAAACCTCAAATAGCTCCTTTTAGTCTTCCTTGATTTTGCGTGCACAGTCCGTGTCTTTTTCTGAAAGGCTTTTATGTGAAAAACTGATTGAAATGTGAATTCGTGCCTTAAAAATCCATTTAAGTTGCCTTCGGTCAATATTTTGAGAAAACGTACCCGGATTCGTATTTTGATGGTCCCGGTGGGTCTGTGTCGTGATTTGGGACTCGGGCGTATGCCCAGAATCGAATTCGGAGGTCCATAGCTCGAGTTATCGCAATTTGTTGAAAATTTAAAGTTTAAAGGTTTAAAGAATTTATGAATTTGACTGAAGTTTGACTTTATTGCTATCGGATCCGGATTTTTGCTTCAAGAGCTTGGTATAGGTTCATTACTATATTTATGATTTGTCTGCAAAATTTGGTGCAAAACGGAGTTGAATTGACGTGATTCAGACGTCCGGTTGTTAAAATAGATGTTCTTAAGTTTCATTAAAAATTTCATTTGATTTGGTGTCCGATTTGTAGTTCTAAGTGATATTTTGGTATTTTGATCATGCGAGCGAGTTCGTATGAGGTTGCTGGACTTGTGTGTATGTTTGATTTAGAGCCCTGAGGGCTCGGGCGAGTTTCGGATAGGCTACAGAGTGATTTTTGAACTTAAGGATTGCTGGTGAAACACTGTTTCTGGTGCAGGCCTCAGACTTCGCATTTGCAAGGTCTAGTTTTGCATTTGCGATATGCAGTGTCCCTGTTAGGTTCGCATTTGCGAGCTACTTCCTCGCATTTGCGAAAAATAACTGGGAACCAAGGGATTGCATTTGCGAACAATTACTTTGCAATTTCGAAGTGGGGCTGGGGGAGAAGAGTTAGCATTTGCGATCAAATGATCGCAATTGCAAGGAGTCCAAGTTCGCATTTGCAAACAGACCATCGCAATTGCGATGGCAGCAGAAGTGTGAGAACTTCGCATTTGCGAAGGGTTTTTTGTATTTGCGGGGTTCGCATAGGTCGCAATTGCGACATCTGCGCCTGGACTTAAGAAGGGAAAAACGGGATTTTAGCTCATTCTTTCAAATTCTCAACCCTAAAAACCTTAAAGGCGATTTTTTCTCAAGAGCTCTTCTTCCCCAATTAATTACCCATTACATTTCATAAGATTTCAACCTTAAATCTATGATTTTTCATGGTAGAAATTGGGGATTTGGGTAGAATTAGGGTTTTCTTTTGTAAAATTGGAATTTAGACCTCAAATTGAGGTCGGATTTCGAAACAAAGTTCATAACCGGGCTCGAGGGTGAATGGGTAATCGGGTTTTGGGTCGAATTTCGGGTTTGGACCAAGCGAGCCCGGGGTTGACTTTTATTGACTTTTTCAATAATGACCTAAACTGAACCTCTTTCATTCGTGGGTAGTTCCTAAGGTTATTTTGAATCGTTTGGTTAAGAAATTGCTAGATTTGGTTGGTTCGGAGGTTGGTTCGAAAGGCAAGGCTTTGGTTGGACTTTGAGTTGATTTTGGAGCGAGGTAAGTGTCGTAGTTAACCTTAACTCGAGGGATTAGGACTTGTTTGCCTATTTGCTTTGTGTTTAAATATTTGGGTACAACGTATATGTGAGGTGATGAGTACTTATGCGTTATTTTTGGGTTAAAGCATGTGGTTGGGACTTGTTTTCTTGTAATTTTATTTCCTTCTTAGATTATGATATCCATGCTTAGACTAGTTTGTTTCTTAATTGATCGTTCTTTCTGTATTTATGAATTATTGTGATAATTAAGTACTTTTGGAAGTTGAGGTTGGGTATTTGGAACCGTCGTTGATGTAAAGTTTGTTCTTGCTTATTGTTCCTCCCAAATGTTATATATTCATTGCCATATGGTAAGGGAGAATGTTAAAGCATGAAGGGTGATACCGTGCCGATTATTGTTACATTTAGTGATTAATACATGGTGAGGAAGAGAGTTAAAGAACGAAGGGTGATGCCATGCCGTATTTATTGTTTCATGACGAAATTGAGAGTAAAAGCATGAAGGGTGATGTCGTGCCGTATTTATCATTTCATGGAGAGATTGAGAGTAAAAGCACGAAGGGTGATGCCGTGCCATTATTATTGTTTCATGGGGAGGTTGAGAGTAAAAGCAAGATGGTGATGCCGTGCAGTCTTTATTCATTATGTTATCCGTTTTCATTATTTAGCGATTTACTTGACTTTCTTATGCTGACATTTCCGTTACAGCTATCGTATCCTGTTCCCCTTTGCATGTCCCCTCCCACTAGTACGTGTTTAATCTCTTTTTTTTTATCATGTTGCACGTATATCTTCGTTTGTACAGGTTTAATTGGATGTCTTGTCATAGCCTCTTCACTACCTCATCGAGGTAAGGCTCGACATTTACGAAGTACATTGGATTGATTATACACATACTACACTCTACGCTTCTTGTGCAGATTTTGCTACTGGTCTCAAATGTCCGTGAGGTGCATCATCTTGGATTAGCTTATTTGGAGACTCGTGGTAGATCTGCCGGCGTCTGCAGACCTTGAAGTCCCTTTCCTCTTTCCTTATTTACTGTTCATTTCATTCGAGATAGTTGTATTTATTTCAGACTCTATTTGTAGAACCTCTAGAAGCTCGTGTACTTGTGACTCCAGATCCGGGTTGTACTTAGATAATGAGGTTATTAGGGTATATCATATTTTTGTAGCTTTATTTCTATTTAATTGGTTAAATTGTTCGAAGTGTTTAAAAATTGGCAAAAGAATTACTCTAACATTGGCTTACCTAGCGAGTGAAATGTTAGGCGCCATCACGGTCCCGAAGGTGGGAATTTCGGGTCGTGACATGTTGGTATCAGAGCACTTGGTTGCCTAGGTCTCACGAGTCACGAGTAGGCTTAGTCGATTCTGGAGGATCGGTACGGAGACATTTGTATTTATCTTCCAGAGGTTATGGAGTTTAGAAATAATTTCACTTCTATTCTCCTCTGTCGTGCGATTTTATTCTATCATTGATGATTGAACTCTTCCATTCTTGCTCTCTCGCAGATGGCAAGGACACGTACTGCATCTTCAGCTAGACAGAAGCTGGAGCCCCCATTGGCAGCTCCTACGAGGGGCAGAGGTCGAGGCCGAGGCCGAGGTCGCGCCAAAGTTCGAGGCAGAGCTCAGCCTAGAGCTCGAGCAGCAATACCAGCAGTGGAGCCTCAGGTGGATTTTGATGAGGAGGTTCCAGCTCAGACTGTACTTGTTGGACCGGCTCAGGTCCCGGAGGGGTTCATCGCCACTCCAGTGCTTCAGGATGCTCTAGTCTTCTTGGTGGGCCTTATGGAGAGTGTAGCCCAGGCTGGTACATTTTCGATAGCACCAGCCGTCTCTCATGTTGGGGAAGGAGCATAGACTCCTGCCACTCACACTCCGGAGCAGATGGCTCCCCCGTATCAGACTCCAGCAGCCCCTCCAATTGGGGTAGTTCTGCCGGTTGCTGTGGCATAGGCCGGTGGCCTCCTATGTCTTCTGAGGGCTTATTGAGATTAGACAAGTTTACAAAGCTCTTTCCAGTTCACTTAAGTGGTGCATCTTTTGACCCATATGATTATCTTGACCGCTGCCTTGACGGGTTCCGCCATAAGATGGTGGAGAGATTATTTGTTGACTAGACCAGCTGGGTGGCCTGCATTTACTTGGGACCAACTCTCTCAGCTATTTCTAGAGAATTTCCTCCCTATTACACTGAGAGAGGATTATTGCAGGCAGTTTGAGCGTCTCTAGCAGGGCAGTATGATCGTTACTCAGTACGAGACCTGTTTTGTGGATGTAGCTCGTCATGCCCTTATCTTGTTTCCTACTGAGAGAGAGAGAGGGTGAGGAGATTTATTGATGGACTCACTCACCCTATCAGGATACGAATGGCCAAGGAGATCGGGGATGAGGTTTCCTTTCAGATGACTGCAAATATTAGTAGGCGGATCGAGATGGCTCTTGCACAGGAGAGGTGGCAGGGGTCTGATAAGAGGCCTCGTCATTTCGGTGGGTTCTGTGGTGCCTCGTCTGGTAGGGGTACTTTTGGTTGAGGCCATCCTCCCAGGCCGTTTCAGTCAGCGCTCCAGGCATCCTACAGTGCTTCAGGTAGTCGCGACCGTCATATGTCTCATCCTGACCAGCTAACCTATTGTGCACCACTAGCTCCTATCACAGAACCTTCACTCCAGAGTTTTCAGGGTGGTTACAGATCGACAAGGTCAGTTCCAGGGTCAGCAGTCACAGTAGGTATACTTGTGGTGATCCGAGGCGCATTGCTAGATTTTACCCCGGGCATCGGGCATCACACAACAGCAGGGTTCTCGTGCCATGGTTCCGACACTGGTTGCTTCACCGCCCACTCAACTAGCTAGAAGTAGAGGTCATGCAGCCAGAAGTGGAGGTCAGGCTGTTAGAGGTGGAGGTTCAGGCCGTTAGAGGTTGAGGCTAGCCAGTTACAGGCCGTCCCAAAGATGTGGTTTAGAGTGGTGGGGCCTAGCCCCGATGTTATTCTTTCCCAGCTAGGCCTGAGGCTGACTCATCTGATGCTATCATCACAGGTATCGTTCCAGTTTGCCATAGAGATGCTTCAGTGCTATTTGATCCGGGCTGTACTTATTCCTACGTGTCATCTTATTTTGCTTCATATCTGGTTGTGCCTCGTGATTCTTTGAGTGCTTCTGTGTATGTGTCCATACCATTGAGAGATTCTATTATTGTAGATGTGTGGTTACTATTAGGAGTCTTGAGACTAGCGTAGATCTTCTACTTCTGGATATAGTAGATTTTGATGTCATCTTGGGTATGGATTGGCTGTCACCTTATCATGCTATATTGGATTGCCACGCCAAGACGTTTACCTTAGCCTTGCCGGGGTTGCTTCAATTAAAGCGGAGAGGGACTCTTGGCTGTTCTACCAGTAGAGTTATCTATTATGTGAAGGATCGATGTATGGTCGAGAAGGGGTGTCTAGCTTATCTAGCTTATGTCCGCGATTCTAGTGCATAGGTTCCATCCATGGATTCAGTACCAGTTGTTCATGAGTTTCCAGAGATATTTCCTGCAGATCTGCCGGGGATGCTACCCGACAGAGATATTGACTTCCGTATTGATTTGGCTCCAGGCACTCAGCCCATTTCTATTCCGCCATATTGTATGGCCCTGTTAGTGTTCAAAGAATTGAAGGAGCAGTTGCAAGATTTGCTTGATAAGGGCTTCATTTGACCTAGTGTCTCACCCTGGGGTGCACCTGTGTTGTTCGTGAAGAAGAAAGATGGATCGATGAGGATGTGCATAGATTATCGGCAGTTGAGCAAAGTCACCATCAAGAACAAGTATCCATTGCCGAGGATTGACAACTTATTTGATCAGCTTCAGGGTGCCAAGGTGTTTTCGAAGATTGATTTGAGGTATGGCTATCATCAGTTGGAGATCAGGGCATTCGATGTCCCTAAGACAACTTTTCGGACTCGGTGTGGGCATTATGAGTTTTTAGTGATGTCATTTGGGTTGACAAATGCCCCAGCAACATTTATGGATTTGATGAATTGGGTGTTCAAGACCTACTTGGATTCCTTCATGATTGTATTTATTGATGACGTCTTAATCTACTCCCGCAGTCGAGTAAAGCACGAGTAGCATCTTCAGATTATGCTTTAGACTTTGAGAGACAGCCAGTTGTATGCCAAGTTTTCAAAGTGCGAGTTTTGATTAGACTCAGTCGCTTTTTTGGGGAAAGTCGTATCGGCAGAGGGCATACAGGTGGATCCTAAGAAGATTGAAGTAGTTTAGAACTGGCCTAGACCCACTTCAACTACGGAGATCTGGAGTTTCCTGGGTTTTGCGGGTTATTACTGTCGATTCGTGGAGGGGTTTTCATCTATACCAAGTTGACCTAGAAGGGTACCATGTTCAGATTGTTAGACGAGTGTGAGCTGAGCTTTCAGAAGATCAAGATTTCTTTGACTACGGCACCAGTGTTGGTGTTGCTCACAGGTTCATGATCTTACACGGTGTATTACGATGCATCTCGTGTTGGGCTTGGTACAGTATTGATGCAGGATAGCAGGGTGACTACATATGCGTCGCGACAGCTAAAGGTTCATGAGAAGAATTACCCTGTTCATGACTTAGAGTTGGCAGCCATTGTTCATGTGCTGAAGATTTGCAGGCACTATCTTTACGGCGTGTCGTGCGAGGTATTCATGGATCATCGCAGTCTACATTAATTCCTCAGATAAAATGATCTCAATTTGAGGCAGATGAGTTGGTTGGAGATATTGAAAGACTATGATATCACCATCTTGTATCATCCAGGGAAGGCCAATGTGGTGGTCGATGCCTTGAGTAGAAAGCCAGTGAGTATGGGTAGCCTTGCATACATTCCAGTTGGTGAGAGACCGCTTGCATAAGATGTTCAGGCCTTGGCCAATCAGTTCGTGAGGTTAGATGTTTCAGAGCCCAGCCGTGTTCTAGCTTGTACGGTCGCTCGGTCTTCCTTGTATGAGCGCATCAGAGAGCGACAATATGGTGACCCTCACTTTCTAGTTGGATGGTTCGAGCTTGGGAAGGCTCGGCTGTTGGGTACAGATTTGGTACAGGATGCCTTGGATAAGGTCAAGACTATTCATGATTGACTTCGCACAGCTCAGTGTAGGCAGAAGAGTTATGCCGATCGTCGAGTTTGTGATGTTGCATTCGTGGTCGGAGAGATGGTATTGCTCCAGGTTTCACCCATGAAGAGTGTGATGAGGTTTGGGAAGAAGGGCAAGTTGAGCCCTAGATATATCTGACCCTTCGAGATTCTTGAGAGAGTGGGTGAGGTGGCTTACAGGCTCGCATTGCCACCTAGTTTATTAGCAGTCCATCTGGTGTTCCATGTGTCTATGCTCCGGAAGTATCACGTGATCCGTCCCGTGTGTTAGATTTTAGCTCAGTCCAGTTGGACAAGTATTTGATTTATGAGGAGGAGCCAGTGGCTACTCTAGCCCGGTAGGTTCGACAGTTGAGGTCAAAGAGTTATCCTTTAGTTCGAGTGCAGTGGAGAGGTAAGCCAGTCGAGGCAGCTACATGGGAGTTCGAGTCGGACATGCGAAGTAGATATCCACACATTTTCACCTGACCAGGTACTTTTCTATGTCCGTTCAAGGATGAGCGGTTGTTTTAGAGGTGGAGAATGTGATGACCCGATAGGTCATCTAGAGTTTTAAACCTTAATTTTGTGTTTTGAAACCTCAAATAGCTCCTTTTAGCCTTCCTCAATTTTGCGTGCGCAGTCCGTCTCTTATTCCGGAAGGCTTTTATGTGAAAAGCTTATTAAAATATGAATTCGTGCCATAAAAATCCTTTGGAGTTGACCTCGATCCACGTTTTGATCAAACAAACCCGGATCCATATTTTGACAGTCCCAGTGGGTCCGTGATGTGATTCGAGACTTGGGCGTATGCCCATAATCGAATTCGTAGGTCGATGGCTCGAGTTATAGCAATTTGTTGAAAATTTGAATTTTAAAGGTTTAAAGAATTTATGAATTTGACCGAAGTTTGACTTTATTGCTACCGAGTCTGAATTTTTGGTTCTGGAGCTTGGTATTGGTCCATTACTATATTTATGACTTGTCTGTAAAATATGGTGCAAAACAGAGTTGAATTGACGTGATTCAGATGTCCGGTTGTTTAAATAGAAGCTCTTAAGTTTTATTGAAAATTTCATTTGATTTGGTGTCCGATTCGTAGTTTTAAGTGATATTTTGGTGTTTTGATAGCGCGAGCGAGTTCGTATGAGGTTGCTGGACTTGTGTGCATGTTTTGTTTAGAGCTCGAGGGCACGAGCGAGTTTTGGGTAGGCTACAGAGTGATTTTTGAAATTAAGGATTGCTGGCGAAACACTGTTTCTGGTGCATGCCTCAGACCTCACATTTGCAAGGTCTGATTTCGCATTTGCGATATGGCAGTGTCCCTGTCAGGTTCGCATTTGCGAGCTACTTCCTCGCATTTGCGAAGACTAGCTGGGCACCAAGGGATCGCATTTGCGAACAATTACTTCGTAATTTCGAATTGGGGCTAGGGGAGCAGAGTTCGCATTTGCGTTCAAATGATCGCAATTGTGAGGAGTCCAAGTTCGCATTTGCGAACAAACCTTCGCAATTGCAATGGCAGCAGAAATGTGAGACCTTCGCATTTGCGAAGGGTTTTTCGCGTTTCGGGGTTCGCAACTAGGTCGCAATTGCGACATCTGCGCCTAGACTTAAGATGGGAAAAATGGGATTTTAGCTCATTCTTTCAAATTCTCTACCCTAAAAACCTTAGAGGCGATTTTTCCAGAGTTCTTTTTCCCCAATTTATTGGTAAGTGACTCTAACCTACTTTCTTTCAATTACCCATTACATCATAAAATTTCAACCTTAAGTCTATGATTTCTCATGGTAAAAATTGGGGATTTGGGTAGAATTAGGGATTTTTTGGTAAAATTGAAATTTAGACCTCTAATTGAGGTTGGATTTCTAAACAAGGTACATAACTGGGCTCGGGGGTGAATCGGTAATCGGGTTTTGGTCCGAATTAGGGTTTGGACCAAGGGGTACGGGGTTGACTTTTTCAGTAATGACCTATATTGAACCTCTTTCATTTGTGGGTAGTTCCTATGGCTTATTTTGAATCGTTTGGTTAATAAATTGCTAGATTTGGTTGTTTCGGAGGCTGATTCGAAAGGCAAGACTGTGGTTGGACTTTGAGTCGATTTTTGAGCAATGTAAGTGTCATGGTTAATCTTAACTTGAGGGATTAGGACTTGTTTGCCTATTCGTTGCGTGTTCAAATGTTTGGGTACAACGTATATGTGAGGTGACTAGTACTTATCCGATGTTTTTGGGTTAAAGCATAGGTGGGACTTGTTTCCTTGTAATTTATTTTCTTCTTTGATTATGATATCCATGCTTAGACTAGTCTGTTTCTTAATTGATCATTCTTTCCGTATTTATGAATTATTGTGATAATTGAGTACTTTTGGAAGTTGAGGTTTGGTATTTGGAACAGTTGTTGACGTAAGGTTTTTTCTTGCTTTCTTCCTCCCAGAAGTTATACATTCATTGCTACATGGTGAGGGAGAGTGTTAAAGTATGAATGGTGATGCCGCACCCATTATTGTTTCATTTATTGATTAATACATGGCGAGGAAGAGAGTTAAGCACGAAGGGTGATGCCGTGCCCTATGTATCGTTTCATGACGATATTGAGAGTAAAAGCACGAAGGGTGATGCCGTGCCGTATTTATCATTTCATGGAGAGATTGAGAGTAAAATCGCGAAGGGTGATGCCGTGCCATTATTATTGTTTTGTGGGGAGGTTAAGAGTAAAAGCACGATGGGTGATGCCGTGCAATCTTTATTCATTATGTAATCGTTTTCACTGGTTGGCGATTTACTTGATTGTCTTATGTTGACATTTCCTTTACAACTATTGTATCATGTTCCTCTTCGCATGTCCTTTCCCACTAGTATGTGTTTAATCTATATTTGTTGTCATGTTGCACGTATATCTTCCTTTGTACAGGTTTAGTTACGTGGGTGTTCTGTCATAGCCTCGTTACTATCTCGTCGAGATTAGGCTCGACACATATGGAGTACATTGGGTCGGTTGTACTTATACTACACTCTGCATTTTTTGTATAGATTTTTGTACTGGTCCCAGCTATCCTTGAGGTGCATCAACTCGGATTAGCTTATTTGGATACTCGAGGTAGATCTGCTGGCGTCCGTAGACCTCGAAGTCCCCTTCATCTTTCCTTATTTACTGTTCATTTCATTCGAGACAATTGTATTTATTTCAGACTCTATTTGTAAAACCTCTAGAAGCTCGTGTACTTTTGATTCTAGATCTGAGTTGTACTTAGATAATGGGGTTATTATGGTATATCGTATTTTTTTTAGCTTCATTTATGTTTAATTGGTTAAATTGTTCGAAGTGTTTAAAAATTGGCAGAATAATTACTCTACCATTGGCTTGCCTAGCGAGTGAAATGTTAGGCTCCATCACGCTCCCGAAGGTGGGAATTCTGGGTCGTGACAGAAAGCGCAACAAATGAAAAATGGCATAGATATAGATATAAGAAACAAGAAGAAAAGCATGATCTTTATAAGCTAATCAAATAGAAGGCATGGATAATACAACAATTTAGGTAGAGAACAAAGATAGAACAACAACAACAATTCACATAGAAAACTAAGGTGCAACAGTAACAACTCAAGATAAAGGCATATGCACAAGGAAAAGACATCACAATATAATGCATGTCTCTCGTCCTAGCCTACATGAAAACACCCTTCATGTCATGAACATACAATAATATACAAACAATGGCACGACATCATCCCTCGTGATTTTACTCTCATCCTCACATGATAATGTAAATGGAATGGCACGACATCACCCTTCGTGCTTTACACTCTTCCTCTCATGATAATGTATATGAAATGGTACGACATCATCCTTTGTACTTTACACTCTTCCTCACCAAGCACAGATATGTCAATAACAAGCAAGGTAGGAAGCATGAATAATATCATGGAGAGTGATTAAGCGAATTTTTCAAATGAACATAAATCACAGCTTTCAAGCTAATAACAATTCAACAAACCTCAAGAACCTCATTGTCGAAGTTTCTCAACCAATCTAAGAAAAATGATCTTCAACTCAAGTATAGAATTCACTATATTCAGAATAACAGTCGTAGTGATGTACTTGTGATTAAGTATAGTAATGACCGAATTTAGCACATCAATAGTTTCACAAAAATCTGTCAAAGTTTTATCAAGTTTTAATAAGCTAAATCATGGTTTCTTGCATTTAACTTCATAGTCATATTGCTCTAGAAGTCAAGTAAAACATGGATCCAGGAGGTCACATATTCCAACAAAGCACAAATAATCGTAATATATACCCCTGAGCATGATTAACCTTGACACATGCACATACGCTTGTCACCTCATATATGCATCACCCCCCCATGTAGCAAACAACATCAATTAGTAGGAAAAATTCCCCCAATAAAGTTAGGCAAGACACTTACCTTAAACAAGCCAAGTAATACACTAGAAGCGCCATCCCAATCAAATCGACCTCTGAACGGCTCAAAACTAGCCAAAAGTACCTCAAAATCATCAAATAATTCCATAGGAAGCAAACCCAAATGATAAAGGTCGAATTTTTAATCAAATACTCAAAGTCAACAAAAAATTCAAACCCGAGCCCACACCTCGAAATACAACAAAACTTGCAAAATTTAACAACCCATTCATTTACGAGTCTAGCCATACTAATTTAAGTCAATTCCTACTCCGAATCGATGTTCAAAACTCAAAAATTCACTTTAGGAAAGTTTAGATAAAACCTCCCAATTTCTCTTTTGAAATCATCAATCAAATGCCAAAAATGAAGATAAATGTAAGGTCTCGTAAAATTGCGTAAAGGAATTTAAGGTTTCGAGGTGCCGAGGTAGGCTTATGTGTGGATCGACTCACAAAATCAGCACACTTCTTGCCGGTTAAGGCTACCGACACAGCAGAATAGTATGCTCAGCTGTACATCAAGGAAATAGTCAGGTTGCATGGCACTCCAGTTTCTATTATCTCAGATCGATGGGCATAGTTCACGGCTAATTTTTGGAAGAAATTTCAGCAAGGTTTGGATACTCAGGTGAATGTTAGTACAAACTTCCATCCACAGACCGACAGGTAGGCATAGCGGACTATTCAGACGCTTGAGGATATGCAGCGCGCTTGTGTTCTTGACTTCAAAGGTAGTTGGGATGATCATTTGCCGCTCATAGAATTTTCCTATAACAATAGCTATCATGCTAGCATTCAGATGGCATCGTTCGAGGCTTTATATAGTAGGAGATGTAGATCTCCCATTGGGTGGTTCAAGATTGGGGAAGCGAAGTTGATAGGGCCAGACCTCGTGCATTTGGCTATGGAAAAAGTTAAGATCATTAAGGAGCGGTTGAAAAATGCTCAGAGTTGTCAAAAGTCCTATTCAGATGTGCGTCGCAGGGATTTGGAGTTCAAAGAAGATGATTGGGTGTTCTTGAAGGTTTCCCTTATGACGGGTGTAATGCGATTTGGTAAGAAAAGGAAATTGAGTCCGAGGTATATCGGACCGTACAAAATCATCTTGAGGATTGATCAGGTGGCTTACAGGCTAGAACTACCTCCAAAGATGTCTTTAGTGTACCTGGTGTTCCACGTGTCCATGTTGAAGAAGGTGGTTGGAGATCCATCGCTTATTATTCCAGTTGAGACCATTGAGGTTAATGAAGAATTAACTAATGAAGAACTTCCAGTTGTCATCCTTGATAGGCAAGTCCGAAAGTTGAGGAACAAAGAGATTGCCTCCATGAATGTGTTATGGCGAAACTAGCAGGTTGAAGAGGCCACCTTGGAGGCCGAGGAAGAAATGAGGAAGAAGTATCCTTATTTGTTTGAATAGCCATGTATTTATAAAGTTTTGTATGAAAATGCTAAGAGTTACCTTTTATGAATAATGTATCATTTGTACCGTTGATGTTAAGGGTGTTCCTTTTCTGGTAATATATTGCTTATGAGGCCACGATTGGTGTTGTTTTTATGTTATATTGCATCATCGGATTATGTACATATTGTTAGGATTGGTTTATGGGATTCTCTGATAGGTGGATAGGCCCAGTTACAGGGGAGACTCTTGCAAAATTGTTTGAAATTTAGGGAGTTAGTTAAAAATTTGGAATTGCTAGAATGTGTTGTAGAAACTAAGTCACATTGTGTGTTAATGGTGAATTTTGACCCTCATTCGAGGATGAATGATCCTAAGTGGCGGAGGATGTAAGGCCTCGTAAAATTTCGTAAAGGAATTTAAGGTTTCAAGGTGCCGAGGTAGGCTTACGTGTTTGAGGATTTGTACTCAGACTTTTTGGGTTGAACAGTACACTGGGGAGTAAAGGAAAATTTTTGGCAGGAAAAGACATTTCTGTGGCCCACTATGTGGTTGCAGAATCACTCTGCGGGCCGCAGAATTGCCGCAGAGTGAAGCAGTAGCTGAGCAAGTTTGGAGGAAAGTCTGCGGTGCATTATGTGACCGCATAATTGGTCTGTGGTGCATTATGCGACCGCAGAACAGGTCCGCGGTGCTGCGGACCGCATAATGGCCGTAGAGTGGGGTAGAATTGCTTAGTTCTGGAGAGCCATTTCGCGGCCCATTTCGTGGACAGCAGAAGCATTATGCAGTCGCATATGCGACCGCAGATCTGTGACGGGGCTCCTTTTTTCTAATTCTTTTTACCTGACCCTATTTCGATATATTAGAGTAATGGACCCCTTCTGAAGCAAAAACATATATTTTAGAGTGAGAGAGTGCCAAAGAGTGATAGGGGAAGTTCCTAAGCTCATCACCCATCAATTCTTGCTCAAAGTTGAAGAAATTGTAAGAAGAATTCACTAGGTCTTCATCCTTGAGGTAAGTTTCTCCTCCATAGCCCTCAATTTCATGATTCTAATTGAAAATAGGCAATAAGCCAAGCAATTCTTGGGTGTGGGAGTTGTTTATTTTTAAATGCATGTACCATCAAGGGAAGTGGGAGGATTGTTGAACTCTTTTAGGTGAAATTTGGGTAGTGGGGTAAAATAATCCATCATAGGAGGACCTTGAAACCTTAATGCACACCTAGTGTTTGATAAAATGCTCAAATGAGCTGGAACCATAAACTCTCTCCTAATTTGTGTTCAATTTTGCTATATTTCTAAATAGATCAAAGAAGCTAAGAATTCCAAAACATTGTAGTAACTTAAAAAGGCTCGAGGCAAGGTATGTTCGCTAAACTCCTCTCTTAGAATTGAATTCACACGAGGATCTTGTAAGTCCCGAGTTGTCCATTATGAATTGACTTTCCTGAATAAGTTTGGCGTCGGATGATGATGATGATGATGATGATGTGTGTGTGTGTGTGTGTGTGTGTGTGTGTGTGTGTGTGTGTATATGAATATGATCAAATGTGTTCCGGCATGTTCTTATTAAATTGTGCTATTCTTCAGGACAGTATTTGAAGTATGAGTATGTATTAAAATGTTGTGACTTCAAGTTAAGTCCAAATGAAAGTGATCACATCAAATTGTATAAGAGATCGTATGTGCCTAAGACCCTAATTTGCTCAAGTATGTGTTTAAAGTATTAATTTGAAAAGTCTTGTTGTTGATGATTGAAAATGGAATAGTGAGCTTGAATTATAAAGTACGGCCAATGTGCCAAGAATGATATTGCATTATGGCCAATGATGTTGATAAAATGAATAACATGTAAAAGAATATGAATTGACGGGTAAATACTTTTAATAACAAATACTTTGGGAGTACCGATTATCCACTGAGGAAGGATAGGTCCAAATAACCTAACCCCGAAACTACACTTGCCGATGTAGGAGTGATTGAGGGTAAATCCTCGTGTTAATGTGATGAGATTATTTCCCCTAATATGGGATGAGATTGGTGTGTTGAGATGTTTCTCCTTAAATGGGATGAGATTATTGCTAGCGAGATGTGATGTGATGTCGACCCACACGGTATTGTGGTGAGACGGCTTAGCCGATCGGACTGAGATCGGACGTCATGCCGCGCACATGGTGGTACTGTGAGTGTACTTCTTGGGGTGAGACGACTTAGCCAGTCGGGATGAGATTGGACTCCGTGCTAAAACACGGTGGTATATCAGTGCTAAAAGGTCTCCCAACTTAAATTACCGAAACCTACTTGATTTACGTTTCCCCTAGTGTGGCACTTTGATACTGTTTGAGTCTCTTATTGACATCATGTTTTATTCTCCGTTTACTGTTGCTCGTTCTATTGAGAGGCTGTTTGGTTTTACATACTAGTACTATTCCATATGTACTAACGCCCTTTTTGACAGGGGCACTGCATCTTTAATGGATGCTGGTGGTTCCATAGCAGGTGGTACAGATCAGTGATAGCGGCACACCCTCTCCTCAGCTGATTTGGTGAGTCCCACTTCATCTTGGGGTCCTGTATCTTCTATCCTTTGTACGTAGCATTTTGAGGTATAGCTGGGGCCTTGTTGTCGGCACTGTCAGAGCACTCTTTTGTTCCTGTTAGAGGCTCCATAGACATAGTGTGGGTTGTGTCTGTTTTTGGGAAAGTTAAACTAAAAATGTTAGTAATTGTATCATCTGTTCCACTTTAATTATGATTGTACAACGTTCTGTTTTGAACATTTGTTAAGGACGTAACTAATGGAAATGAAATGGTGTTGTTCGCATGACTTCATACTGACTAATTAACGAAATGCACTCTTCTCTTTATTTGTGGGTGAGTTGGGTAGATGGCACTGCGCAGGCTTGCTCGACCGAGGTAACTCTGTTGAGCGCCGATCGCGCTCCCTGAGGTCGGGGCGTGATAATAGATTCATGAAATATAATCAAAACCGAGTAGAAAACACTTACCCCAATCTATATGGGGAAAATCGCCTCCAAAATTGCCCAATCCGAGCTCCAAAACCTTGTGAGAACAAATGACTAAATTTCGCAACAAGTAAAATAACGCAGCAGCTGTTATAGCTATAACCAGATCCTAGATGACCCCAAAACTCATGTTCGAGATTACACCCAAGATAGTCTTTTGAATCACCCAATTTGGTCTTAAAATGAGGGAGATATGTTGTTTTGAAGTTTTAAAGGAAGTCTGAGAATTTAAGAGATAAAAATGACATTTTCATAATTATTTTACACCAGAAAAGCAGCAACTAAAGAATCTTCGTTTTAGTACCCAAAACTCAATCGGAATCTCCCTGACACAAACCATATATGCATTTCAATAATAAAATATGCTACGAACCTACTCACGCATTCAAAACACCAAAAAGAGGTCATCTTGACCTGATATTAACCATGGTCAAACTCCAGATCCTTAACTTAACTAGTTTCTCAACCAATGATGCAAAACACACGTGAGCCCTCGGGGACCAGATCCAATCATACTAACAAGTACAAATACATTATCCAAACTTATACAAAGCCCTAATACATCCACGGGAATATCACAAAAAAGAATCAATGCTCAGACGGAGTAGAATTTCTCTTAAGTTATTAAATCTTCATTTTTTCAAAAGAGTGTCCGCATCACGCTTAAACAAATTGGATTACTTCCAAATTTTGCACACAATTTAAATTCAACTATATAGACCTATCCAAAGTCGTGGAACACCAATTAGAGTCCAATAACATCAAAGTCAACTCTTGGTCAACTTATGAACTCTTAAGTTCTTCAAATTTCCAACTTTCGACAAACAGTGTCGAATTTTTCTAGGAACCTCCAAAACCTAATCTGAACATACGTACAAGTCCAAAATTATCATACGAACCTATCAAAACCATAAAAGCTCGATTCCGAGTCCGTTTACCCCAAATTCAAACCTTAGTCAATTATTCCAACTTAAAGCTTCCAAATCGCGAGTCATTCTTCCAAATCAATCCCGAATCACTCGAAAACTAAAATTGACTATACGCGCAAGTCATAATACATCATATGAAGCTACTCAAAGTCTTAAACTATCGAATGGAACACTAGAGCTCAAAATGACCGATCGGGTTGTTATAATCGCCCCCACTTAAACATACGTTAGTCCTCGAACGTGCCAAGAGTCGTTTCAAAGCCATCAATTCACTGTATAAACCAGCCATACACATACTCATGGGTGATACCATGTCATCCCAATCCATATAAGTCCGCCAGCTCAACATAACTGAAGATTCTTCCTTCAACCTAATCCTTAAACATTGGAGCCAGTTTCCAACATCCAGAATTTATTATAAGACCCAGTTCTCACATGCATACACTGCATAAGTTTCAATAAGCTGGACCAAGCTATAACCATAACCCAAGATGTAATCACATAATATACCCCAAAACTCAGATACTCAAAGCAATAACTTCTGACCATAATAGCGGCCCAAAAGCAAAGTTGGTACTGGTAGTAAACCTAATATCAAATAAAAACCTCGTTTAAAACCTTCATACACTATCGATGATGAAAAAAACACGCAGAAGCTCATCACCACTCATCAGATCAACAAGTCAAGAGGCTCACTCGTCTAACAAGTTGCCCAATTCTGAGTGAAAATATGGCATCCTTCTCCTAAACGTTCCTCATCCCAATACGATAGTGCAAATCTCAGGTCTAGAGACCTCATCTCCGCCAATACAAGCAGCCCATCCAACAAGTCACACCAAAAGCCATATGGAGCTCCACACAACGCGATTCGGTACACCAAACAAGTAATAATTCTAACATGATATATAATAGTAAGAAAGTTAAATAAGAAGGCTACTAAGCAAGTTAAGCAGACCGGGTAATATTAACATCTTCCTATGAACTATTTTCAACACATTAAAAAAAAACACTTGAAATAAGCTTAAGGAGTTACATCTTATCATAGTACCATTGCGACGTGCAACCCGATCCAATCATATCAATCCACATAGGGGTACCCATTGAGCCATAATGCCCGGGCTCATTATCATATGTGCGTCAACATCAAGCATGATAAAGTGCACAAATATAAATGTGGGAAGATGATTAGGCATAAACAATACTGAGAAAGACAAGTACAACTATGGTGCAATAAGCAAATCAACATTACAAGGGCCATCTCACCCATAATGCCATAAGGCCTTAATGGAATCACAATATGCGTGCGAATAATCATGTAACCTCACAACTCGTCATAGTATAAGGGAGAAACACATAAGCAAACCCGATCTAATATAGAATACCCATTCTCATTAGTCCTACAAATAGCCCATAAATGAATTCCGACCATCACCAAATAGATAAATAACCTCCCAAAAGCCCATATCAACCTATCCATAACACATACCATTAGTTATCAAATTTGTTTTAACATATCTTTACAGTTCGCAATCAAGGAACAAGCTGCTCACGAGAACATCCAGTCTCTAAACCTCAAGAATACTGAAATCTCCATATCCGATCCGAACTCCACTAGTCAAATTACTGATACATCACTCATACACCATCATCTTACAGAAATACCCACCTATATCTTCTGCTCCACGTAGCAAAACCTGAACCTCAACATCTCAAAACCAGGGGATCACCATAACACTAAAGCATATGCATGTCAAAACACAAGGCGGCTTCTAAAATGCACACCATTCCCAAGTGATACTCAATAGTGCTGGTACTCTCTTAAACACCTACAATTGTCTATGCCATCAAGAACTCATATCCTTCCCTTCTAAACTAAATTGCAAACTTGAACTCGCAACTTTCAACCCCACACAGCGCACCGCCGCTAAAATGCTATCTCGCGAAAATACAAATATCTCATAATCAATTCTGAACCACAAGCAAGTTGAACACCTCATCAACCGAGAACCTCTCATTTAACTCAATCCAGGATAACATCACAACATGTAATATATCTTCTATACCTGTAGAAAACATCATCTCTGGGCCGTGGCCATAACCATGGTGAATTCTTTGGAACTTATCAACACATAATTAAGTCATCATAACCGATCCTCTCTAACTTAACTGATTCACGCAGAATGCCAACCCAAAAATAACTTAATCCGATATGCTCGCTCTGAAGGAACCTTCTGCGAATCCGAAGTCGTGTCTTGCATCTCTCTAATATTTTTGTGTAGAATCATTCTTGACATAGAAATACCGTAGATTCAGTCACCATTCACTACCGAACTCAAGCCTTATTAATTCACGGATTTAGGCTTCCTTAATTCCACATATGATCTGGAACTCATTAGAACCTTCTCGATAACCACTCACCTTACTTTGATCTTCAATACACAGCCAATACGCACCGAGCAACCCGCGATTCACCAACATAACTATTCAAAGAAACAACCAAGCAATCCCTCAGCCCGAAACTGATACAATGCATGATCCTGCCTATCAAGGCTCGCCAGTTTGATGATCCTCACTTATTGGTGTTAAGGAAACGGTGTAACGGGGTGGTGCCACAAAGGTTGTGATTGGTGATGACGGTGTTATGCGGCTTCGAGGCCACATTTGTGTTCCAAATATTGATGGGTTGAGAGATTTAATCCTTGAGGAGGCTCACAGCTCGTGCTATTCCATTCAATCAGGTGTCATGAAGATGTACCGTGACTTGAAACAATACTATCGGTGGCGGAGAGTGAAGAAAGATATCGTTGCTTATTTCTCATGGTGTTTGAATTGTCAACAGTTGAAGTATGAGCATTAGAAACCTAGAGGGTTGATTTAGAGATTAGAGATAACGAACTGGAAGTGGGAGGGCATCATTATGGGTTTTGTGGTAGGCTTGTCACGGACCTTGAAGAAATATGATGTAGTCTGGGTTATTATGGACTGGTTGACTATGTCCACACACTTTATTCCGATGGTGACTTCTTATACTTCAGAGTAGTTGGCTCAGATTTACATCCAAGAGATTATCCGCTTTCATGGCGTGCCCATTCTAACCGAGACACACAATTCACATTGCAGTTTTGGAGAGCAATGTAGTGAGAGTTGGCCATACGGGTTGAGTTGAGTACAATATTCTATCTTCAAACGGATGGGCATGTCCGAGCGCACTGTTCAGATCTTGGAGGATATGTTATGTGCCCGTGTTATGGATTTTAGGGGTTCATGGGATCAGTTTCTTCTGTTATCAGAGTTCGCCTATAATAACAGCTTCCAATCGAGTATTCAGATAGCTCCTTATGAGGCCTTATATGGGAGGAGATGTCGTTCTCTATTTGGTTGGTTTGAGCCTGCGGAGAAGGTAATATTAATCTAGGAGCGGCTTCGTACAACTCAGTCCAGGCAGAAGATTTACACTGATAGGGAGGTTCGTGATGTTGCATACATGGTGGGTGAGAAGGTTTTGCTCAGAGTTTCGCCCATGAATGGTGTGATGAGGTTTGGGGAGAAGGACAATTTTAGCCCTCGGTATATTGGCCCTTTTGAGGTGCTTGAGAGAGTGGAGAGGTGGCTTAGAGACTTGCATTGCCACCTAGTCTATCAGGTGTTCACCCAATGTTTCATGTTTCGATACTCCAAAAGTATTATGGTGATCCATCACATATTTTGGACTTAGCACGGTACAATTGGATGGGGATCTAACTTATGATGTGGAGCCGGTGGCCATTTTTGTCCGGCAGGTTTGAAAGTTGAGGTCAAATGAACATAGCATCAGTGAAAGTTTGTTGGAGAGGTCAGCTGGCCGAGGAGGCTACTTGGGAGGACGAGCGGGAGATGCGAAGCAGTTATCCACACATATTTGAGACTCTAGATATTAATCTAGACACATTTGAGGATGAATGTTTGCTTAAGAGGGGGAGAATGTAATTACCTGACCGGTCGTTTTGTGTATTGTAGCCCCATTCCCCTATTTATTGCCTCTTCCATGTTTATTTGTTATTTTATGACTTGCCGCGGGGTTGGTTGGTTTGGTTTCGGGAAGGTTTGGGAGTGAATTGGGAGACTTAGTTCTAAGGTTGGAGGCTTAAGTTGTAAGAGTTGATCATAGTATGAATTTTGTGTAGACCACTCTATAATGGAGTTTCGATAAGCCCGATAGCTTTGTATGGTGATTTTGGACTTAGGCGTACGTCCGGATGTTGATTTGGAGGTATGTAGGTTGATTTGATGTTTTTGGTGAAAGTTGAGAAATTAAAGGTTTAGAAGTTTGAGAGATTTGGCCGAGAGTGACTTTGTTGATATCAAGTTTGGATTTTGGTTCCGAAAGTTGTAATAGGTCCGTTGTGTCATTTGGGAATAGTATGCAAAATTTTAGCTCATTCGGAGTTGGTTTGCTATGATTCCCCATTGGTTTTAGAAGTTGGGATTTAATTAGTTTTCTTAGGCTTGAATTGATGTGCAATTCGTGGTTTTAATGTTGTTTGATGTGCTTTGATACTTCGAGTGAGTTTGAATTATGTTTTAGGACTTCTTGGTATGTTTAGATGGGGTCCCGGGGGCCTCAGGTGTGTTTCAGATGGTTAACAGATCAATTTTTTGGACTTAAAGCATTGTTGAAGGGATTCTGGCTTCTGGTGTTTTCGCACCTGCAGTAGGTATGGCCGTAGATGCGGAGCTGGAGGTGCGACCTTGGAAGCGCATGTGCGGGAGTTTGCTAGGCTGGGGTGAGATCGAAGATATGCGTAGAGTTCTGCAGAAAAGGATGTGCTTCTGCGAGGAATGTTTCGCTGAATATCAGTTTAATTGGAGGGGCTTAAGTTGCAGATGCGGACGAGCTCCGCAGATGCATAGGAGCGGGGGTGCGACCACAGATGGGGTTTTACAGGTGCAAATTATGGACCGTAGGTGCGGGTAGGTGGGGAGTTTATGAATTTCTGCCCTTATGATGATTTTTCTGCAGGTGCAACGTCGCAGGTGCGGCATCTTGTACCGCAGAGGCAGAATTACTAGATAGGATCATAAATCGAGGGTTTGGTCTTTTCTTCTCCTTTTTGAGATTTTGGAGCTTGATCTAGGGTGATTTTCGGAGTGCTTTTCACCATAATTGAAGAGGTAAGTGAAGTTTATTTAATTTTAATGATAGATATTGATTATTAAAATCTGGGAGAGAGTGGTAGAACTAAGGGTGAGGAGTAGTGTGTCTATTTCCAAGAACCAGTTAGGGTTTATGCTTGGGAGTTCGACTACAGATGCCATGCACCTTATTAGGAGATTGATGGAGTAGTATAGAGAGAGAAATAAGGACTTGGAATGGCATTCATCGACTTAGAAAAGGCGTATGATAAAGTTCCGAGGGAGTTTTTGTGGAGATGTTTGGAGGCTAGAGGTGTACCTGTTGCCTACATTAGGTTGATTAAGGACATGTATGATGGAGTAAAGACCCGAGTGAGGACGGTGGGTGGGGACTCAGACTACTTTTCGGTTATGATGGGGTTGCATCAGGGGTCGCCACTCAGCCTTTTTTTGTTTGCTCTAGTGATGGACGTACTGATGCGCCACATCCAAGGAGAGGTGCCATGGTGCATGCTATTTGCAAATGATATTGTATTGATTGACGAGACGCAAGACGGTGTGAATGCGAAATTAGAGGTATGGAGGCAGACCCTTGAATCTAAAGGTTTCAAGTTGAGCAGGACCAAGACAGAACACTTGGAGTGTAAGTTCAGTGGCGAGACTCAAGGAGGGGAAGGGGGTGAGGCTGGACTAGAAGGTCATCCCTAAGAGAGGGAGTTTTAAGTAACTTGGGTCTATTATTCAGGGGGATGGGGAGATTGATGAAGATGTCACACATCGTATTGGGGCAGGATGGATGAAATGGAGACTCGCTTCCGATGTTTTGTGTGATAGAAGGTGTCACCGAAACTTAAGGGTAAGTTCTATAGACTGGTGGTCAGACTAACGATGTTGTATGGGGATGAATGTTAGCCAGTCAAGATTGCTCATGTACAGAAGATAAAGGTAGCAGAGAGAGGATGTTGAGATGGATGTGCGAGCACACCAGGTTAGATAGGATCAGAAATGAGGTTATTCGCGACAAGGTGGGTGTAGCTCCTATTGAGGACAAGATGTGGGAAGCACGACTTAGGTGGTTTGGTCATATGAGAAGGAGGAGAACAGACACCCCGGTGAGGAGGTGTGAGAGGTTGACATTGGAGGGCCTAGGAGAGGTAGAGGTAGGCCAAAGAAGAGGTGGGAAGAGGTGATTAGGCAAGACATGGAGCAGCTTCAGCTGACCGAGCACATGACCCTTGATAGGAAGGTATGGAGGTCGAGGATTAGGGTAGTAGAGTAGGTAGTCTAGAGTGTTCATAACAGTGATATTGGCACGCAGTCTCGCTTTTTGTTGGTAGTAGGTTTTTATGACTAACCGTTGTTTTCTTTCATTGTTGATCACCTTATTGTCTTGTCATTTTTATACTGCTTTTATATGGCTTTTTGGTATTGTCCCTTCTTGTCTATATTTTCATTAATGTGGCGCTTATGCTGTCTTGAGCCGAGGGTATATTGGAAACAGCCTCTCTATCCTCACAAGGTAGGGGTAAGGTTTGCGTACACACTACCCTCCCAGACCCTATGGTGTGGGATAATACTGGATAAGTTGTTGTTGTAGTTGTTGATAGATATTGATTACCCATTAATTATTACACCTAATTTATGTGTGTTTGAGGTGAAATTGGGGAGATTTTTGGCTATGTTATTGGAGAGCGAAATTAAAAAATTTGAGGATCGATTTGTGGTGGGAATTAGATGATCTTGGTATGGTTGGACTCATAATTGAATGGGTGTTCAGAATTTGTGAATTTGTCGAGTTCCAAGGTGCGGGTCTGGGTTGACGTTTTGGGTTAACTTTTTTATATTGATTTAAGATTTTAACTTTATGATTTGGATTCAATTCCTATGTCTTTTATTGATTAAATTAAGTTAATTTGGCTAGATTCGGATCGTCCAGAGGTTGATACACGCGGGAAGGGATTATTAGAGGAGTGATTTGGCTTGCTTGAGGTAAGTATCTTACCCAAACCTTATTGAGACACTAGTTGCCTGAATTACTTGTGATAGCTACGTGCTATGAGTGTCGTATATGTGTGGGGTTGAGCCCATATGCTCGAACCAGGGTACTACTGTCATGCTCAGGATAGTGCTTAGCCTATGCCTTGAATTAATAGCTAAGTTTCAAGTTGTGATGTTTCTCCTATTTGTACCCCTCTGTGAGCTATTTGTCCCACATTTGAGATTTTGTTGAGGTTATTCTCCTGATTGAACCTCATAAACTATTATTTTATGATGGGAGTGTCTGTTCTAGCTGTGATAGCACACATTGCACATGCCTACACTATACCATGTTAGTTATACCAGTCCAAGAGTATGAAACTCTATAATCATTGATCATGTACATGTATTCTCGTTTATTTTCTTTCTATGAGCTATGATCTGGGTTGGTAGCCTTTGGCCATGCCGCGCGAATTGTGATTGTCGACACCTGAGTTGTCCGTGCGGATCCAAATATCAATATTATTAGTAGGTGAGTTGTACGTGCAACACGTGAGTTGTCCGTGCAGTTGATATTATTAGCACGTGAGTTGTCCGTACAACACGTGAGCTGTCTGTGCATGGTGTGGATATGGATCCATCACTATAGGGTCACCCTCATGTTTCTCTCTTGATGATGTACACGCGGATTTGAGGAAACCGATCAGTGGTTTGGTACGGATATGGAATTATCGAATTATTGAGGAAAACGTGGCCAGTGTACTTGGATTTGCATTTCATCTTTACTTGCAATTTCCGTGGTAACTTATCTGATTTATTGCATATCATCCTTATATGCCATATCATTAACTGAGGATAGCATATGATTAATTGTACACACACACATAGTTCTTTCCGGTGCTTTATGCTTGATCACATTACCATTCTGTACTTGTTGAATCTATGAAACTATATGAGTTATAGCAAGTATCACTTATAATTCTTGCTATTTTTATCTCGCCGAGGTTAGTTATGATACTTGCTGAGTACATTGGGTCGGTTGTACTCATGCTACACTCTGCACTTAACTGTGCATATTCAGGTGTCGGACCCATTCATCAGTAGCCGAGGCTAGTAGCAGAGTTGATTGCTGAGAGACGAGGTAGAATTGTATTCTTGACCGCAGTCTTTGCATCTCTTATCTTATGTACTGTTGTCTTTATTTCAGACAGTATTATACTTGGTCATTTCAGACTTGTATTTTCTTATTAGAGCTCCTGACTCTGTATTTACCACTTCTGGGAGATTTATCATGTATTAGCGGTATTTTGTTATATTGAAATTTCAAACTTATATTATTTCTATAAATTTTGTTATTTTTGGTTCTTTATTGTTATGTCCGGCTTGTCTAGCAAGTGTGCTAGCTGCTATCACGACGGGTTGGAATTTTGGGTCGTGACAATTGAGTACCTGGGGTCTGTTGTACTCATACTACACTTCTGCACCTTGCGTGCAGATCTTGGAGATGATACTGCTAATTATGATGGAATCCAGCATTGAAGATGGACCTTCTTTCCGGACATAGCTACCACTTATTCTTGATAGTCTTAGATTTGAGTTCTATTCATGTATATTTCATACAGATTATGTAACTATTTCACACCAGCTTTGTAAATCTAAAGTCTTGGTGGCTCATGACTTGTACTACCAATCCTCGGGAAGTTGTATAGGGATTCAATTATTTCACTAATTGATTCATTTTACCCTCATCGGAATTGTGTTTGCTGTTATTTGGCTTACCTAGCGGTTTGAGTTAGGTGCCATCACGACTAGTTGAATTTTGGGTCGTGAAAAGTAAATGCTTGTTTCGTCTTGTTGGTCTGTCCAGAAGAAGATTCAAGCTCATGAAAATTTGAATTACGTTGCACATCAGCAAAGGTCCGTTTCTGAAAATGCGAAAGAAATTTCTCCTTGAAATGGTTCAAATCATAGAATTGGTTGTTGCGAAACAACAAAGTTGAACCAAGCGAGGGCATCGTCTTCTAGGTAGAAAGAAGGAAGAGGAAGCCAGTCCTTCTTGGAGAAGCCAAGGTATGTGAAGTACAACTCGGCCCGAAAAATCTAGCTCTCAGGGTTGCCGTTAGATTAGTGCTATTTTGATTAATTCTTCTTATATTGTTGACCCAACAAATTTAACAATTCCATGTTGGGTTTTATACTGACTAAGCGCCCATTTGGCCACGCTGCCAAAAAAAACTGCTTATTTTGAAAAGTCTTTTGTTCAAAAGTGCTTTTCGGAAAAGTATTTGGAGATTAACAATTTGTGTTTGGCCAATTCGTTTGAGGCTATTTGATAAGCAAATTATGTTTGGTCAATTTTTCTAAAAGTACTTTTGAGTGTCAAACTATAATAAAGGACAAAAAATGTTAATTTACCATTGGCATTATTTGAAAAATAAATATTTAATATAAAAGAATTTAATTAATTTTATATTTTTATGTAAGTAAAGTATAGAATATAAAGTAATATATATTAAAGAATTTAATCAATATTAAAATATAAGTATATAAAAGCAATAATATTGATAGGAACATATTTGCTTACAAGTAACATATATGAAAAACAATATAAATTCTTGAGAAAATAACAAACTAGGTAGTTGTGCATTATGTCAACTATATTATATGCATGCATGCCAAAAAAATATTTAAACACAATAAAGTGAATATCATATAATATTGGTACACAACAAAAAGAATAAAAAATCATACCTTATAAAAAAATATTTGAATATGTTGATTAGCCTTGTTATTTCAAAGTTAGAATGAGACAAAGAAAAGAAGAACGACGCAAGAGAAAAGAAGAGATCTATTTATAGTAGAGAGATTATTCCAGATAAGAATAAAAGATGAAGAATAAAAATACAGTAAAAATAAAAAAGAGAAAAAAGGATGGTAGAGATAAAAACATAAAGGGTAAATTAATAAGGGATAATTTAGAAAATATAATTTTATGATATGGATATTTTTGTTTTGAAAAAATTAATTTTCTGCTTCTGCTTTTGCTTCTCGGAAAAAGCTAGAATTTATTCTTTCTTTCTAAAAACAGAAAAATTGCTTCAGTTATTGCGCAAAAGTACTTCTTTATTTTAGCCAAACACATCATATTTCAAAATAAGTACTTTTATTGGTAAGAAAAACACTTATGACTTTCCAGAAGCTCGGTCAAACAGGCTCTAAGAAAAATAAATAGTATTTCTGCACCACTTTTTATGTAAAAATGCCACACTAACACCTAGTACTGGACTTTGGATGGGGATCGTGTAACTGCCAAAAGGTGGGCCAGATCCAGACTACCCGCCTTGGGTTACCAAGGTTTTAAATACCATTATCATTATAGTTAATGGTTATGTTTTTGCTTTGTGATATACTTTGTTCGTCTGATTATAAAAAGTTAAATAGAAAATTACTTTTTGCATTATATAAATTTTAATTCTTTCATGAGAATAACATGAATTTCTTCCAATTAAGTGCGTGAAATAGCTTTAGATACTTAAATTAAATCTATATCTATAGTATATTAAAAACATAAAGTCCTTAAACACAACACCATTCATATTTTTTATCTTTAAAAATAGATTTCACATTCGATAAAATTAAAGTTTAAACTACTTTCCTCACATTTAGGATTTTCAATCAACAAAAACTTGGGCTACTAAATTTAAATTATAATTTAATTAATTCACTTATATTTAGTACTTAAAAATCAACTAAATTTTTTATTATATAAGTGTTACCTTATTCGAACATGATAGAAATCCTAATATTTAGAGCTTTAATCGGGTCCCTAATAGCTAGTCAGGTTGTTATCTCTTATTGACTTTGAAGTTAAATCTTATATGAGGCACGCAGGCTCCTTTACGTCGTAAACATCGCTTGACACGTTTTGGTAAGAATTAGTGTGAATTTAGAACTTTGATAGCACACTTGATTCATGTTTGAATTCCTTGAAAATTCATAAAAGAAGTTTTAAATGTTACAATTTCATTCGACGTGGAATTATGTTTTAAGATTCTTCTGTATTCACAATCTTTTTAGATATTAGGAGTTTTTAGATAGTTCAAATATGAAATTGTTGAGCTATGCTTAAATTTATTTTTATGATTAACAAACAGTTGTAAAAGATCAGGTCTTTTGAAGATATTTGTTGTGTGTATCAAGCAGATATCGAAAGAACCAGGTCAGACATTGAAAGAATCAAATCAGCTGAAGACAGTGATTAGAAGCCGGAAGCTAATTCCTAATGCCAGTTTGATTCATTGAAGAATTTATTTCATGAGCTAGAAGTATGGTAATAATTGGAGTAATTCATGGTCAATAAAGATTCAATCAATACAGGAATACTTGCATAAAAAGGAAAAAAAGTGTAAAGGAGTCTTTTAAGAAATAAAACAGAATCCTTTTAGGATTTGTTTTGCTTAAGAGGTAATCAAATTATTTTAGGTTTTTGAATATTAATTAAAGAAGATTTTGGTCAGCCTCACCCCTATATAAAACATCATGATGCTGCTATTGATGACTAACACTTTTTGTATAGTTCAGTGTAATGACCCGATCTGTCATTTTATATGTTTGACCCCATTTTCTCGAATTGATGCTTTCCGTATATGTGTTTGTTATTTTATGACTTGCAGGATTGGTTAGCTTGGCTTCAGGAAGGTTTGACAGTGGTTAGAGACACTTAATCTCATTTTGGAAGCTTAAGTTGTTAGGAGTTTATCAAGGTTTAGCTTTTGCATAAAAGATCTTGGATTAATGATTTTGACAGTTCCAATAGGCTTGAATGGTTATTTTGGACTTAGGCATTTATTCAGATTTGGAGGTTCCTAGGAGGTTTTGATGCTATTTGCCAAAAGTTGGCAATTTGAAAGATTGGAGATTTCTAAAGTTTGACTGAGAGTTGACTTTGATGATATGAGATTCAGATAGTTATCTCGGAACATGGAACAAGTTCATTTTATGGTTTAAAACTTGTGTGCAGTTTGGAGGTAATCCGAATTGGTTAGACTTGAATCAGACGATTGGTTTGGAGTTTGGAGGCTCTTGAACTTGAGAAGTTCAACTTTTGATTTGATCTTTGATTCATTGATGTGAAGTTATTGTATGAGTTTGGAGGACTTTTATAGGTATGCATAGTATTTATGGACTTGTTGGTATGATTGGACGGGGTCCCAGGTGGCTTGGGTGAGTTTCGAACTACCCAGAGCAAGTTTGGAGTTGGCTGATTCTGCTGGTGTCTGGTGTTCATCGTGTTCGCGAGAGGAGCCTCGTCTTAGCGATGAAGGATTTGATACTGGACATGTTTTGGTCTTTGCGTTCGTGCTAGGGGGATCGTGTTCATGCCAGGAGAGTTGTGTTCGCAATAGAGAGCTGGGAGCTAGAGGATTGGCCTTCACGTTCGCGAAGGCTTGATCGCGATTGTGTAGTTAGGTAGGCGGGTTCATCACGTTCACGAGGGATTTTCAGCAAACGCGAAGGATATTTTGTCGGCAGAAGCTGTTGTGCTTCGCAATCGCGAGGCACACGCCGCATTTGCGAAGAGCACCATTGGGCAGTGAATTTAAATGATGAATTTCAAGATTTTAGGCCATTCTCTCATATTTTGAACCCTAGACTTAGAGAGGGAAAATTTTGCTTGGAGATTTTCATACAAGACTTTGGGTCACTGATTGTTACTCATTTTTGGTATTATTACAAGAATCTACATAGAGTATTGAGACCTAAAATATAGAATTTTGAGGAATATTTGGGGGGTTTTCCTAGGACTTAAGAGAGTAAAAAGTAGTGTTTTGAGCTATGATTTGGACTTGGTTTTGGCATCTTATTTCATATTTGGACTCATGGGGTTATGAGTAGTCGAGCTATACCCCTTGACTCTAGTTTTGACCATGTGGACCTGGGTTGACTTTTGTTATTTTTGAGAATTTAATAAAGATTGAAGCTTTATTGTTTGGAAATAATTCCTATATATTTGTTTGACGTTATTGAGTTATTTTTGCTAGATTCGAGCCGATTGGAAGTGATTTATAAGGGAAAGGCGATTTTAGAATGTCGATTTGGATTATTATATCCTAAATTAGCCAAGATGGGCTATTGTTGAATTGTTGATATATTGATTTAACCATAAACATATTTCATATCTTGAGCATACATCTGCACTTTATTATTATTATTATTATTATTATTATTATTATTATTATTATTATTATTATTATGATGATGATGATGATGATGATGATGATGATGATGATGATGATGATGATGATGATGTCATTGTGTACCGTATTGATGAATTGTGAGCATATGTCTCTTTGATGATAAATTGGCATCTTCGTTTATTATGATTATGGTGCATACAGACATGTTGGGTTGATTGCCATTGGTGTTGACACGAGTTCTATTCCGCGCGGATATTTGTCACGATCCAAAATCTCACCTTGAAGATCGTGATGGCACCTAGTCCCTGAGACTAGGTAAGCCTAACAAATGTAAACTAGTAAATGACATAACATAGCTGAAAATGAACAATAGTTACACATCCCCAAAATCGATAGTACAGAGTCATAAGTTCTACAGAGCATCCACTGGAAATCTCAAAAGTACATCGCTGTTTTGGAATACAAACGACTTAATAAAGAAAGCTACGGAAGATGACTCTGAGGCTTGCTAACGAGAACAACAGGTATACCTTGAAGTCTCCACGACAATCTCAAAATCAGCTCACTAACGTCCGGCACGCTCAGAGGTACCTGGATCTACACAAAAATGTGCAGAAGTTTAGTATGAATATGCCATGGTCAGTACCCAGTAAGTATCAAGACTAACCTCAGTAGAGTAGTGACGAAGTTCAACTCAAGACACTCACTAGTCAATAACCTGTGTAAATTATCAAGAACCGACAAAAAGGGAATAATAACAGAAAGCAAGAATAACTACTTAACAAATGAAAGTCTCGTTCTGACAATAAGTCATCAAATAAAATCGCACCCTCACAGCACCTCGTACCCACATTATCAATCATCCTCGCACGGCATAGACCCCGTGCCACAACATAAATAACACTCGCGTGGCAACGACCTCATGCCACAACATATACTACGACTGTACGGCAAAGACCTCATGCCACAACATATACCACAACCACACGGCAAAGACCTCGTGTCACAACATATATCGTACATGGTCAATTATCAATAACTCGTTCAACAGAAATTCATCAAGAATCAAATAAAGTAATGCATGATAACAACTCCCTTTTATTTCAATCCGTTATGTTACTAATAATTCAACTGAATATGAAATAATAATTCCATGTAGTTAAATGCATCTTGGCAGCCAAAGCATCAAGTAATAATAGAGACACCGAGTAGCACACTGGAAACAATACAACAAATCACATAAAATGCATGACACACACCAAGAAAGTTAAAAGCACAAGCAAGAATACCCCTTTTTCATCAACTACATGCCCCCAGGCTATCACATATCATCCTCATATAGCCACCCTTATCTCACCAGTCCGCAAAAATAAAATAAATGCCCGCCTTTTCTTGCCACACGCGTATAAGAAATATCCCACCTTGTCTCTCCACATGCGCAAACCCGTCGAATATAGCCCGCCTTGTCTCGTCGCATGTACAATATCAACAATAACAATAGCACGGCAAAAACCTCATGCAAACACCCAAACAATCCACCCAATAAGTCCACATGTGCCATGATCATAACAACACAACACGCCAACAATTGTCATCAAGACATAAACTCTTAATTTGCCAACATAGTGAACAAGGACAACCAATGAAGGGAATGCAGGTGGATGTGCAACATAATAACATGAATTTAGCTAACACAATTTGGCAACAATATCACAAACGCCCAACTGGGCCAATTTAGGAAATGCAGATCCTAAAACATGATCTCTGGGATGGAACATGATCTCATGTAATCATCCAAAGTGACTACATGAAGAGCAAGAACTTCTCAAGCAAATCAAGTCAATAAGAGCAACCTCGGGTCAAATCTAGTCATAAGGCATACATATGTTTGTGTACTACTCGTCACCTCGTCTAGACGTCATTTACAAATAACACATTAACCAATTAAGACAAATCATAAGGGGTAGTTCCTCCATACAAATTTAGGCAAGATACTTGCCTCAAATTGCCCAAATCAACACTCACAAATAGCTTTTCTTGTAAAATTCACCTTCACTCGGCTCAAATCTAACCAGAATCGACTTAATAACATCAAACAATGCAAGAAAAATCAATTTCAATTAATAAAGTTGAGATCTTTACACAATTCCCCAAAAGTCAACAAAAGTCAATCTCGGAATTTGCCCCTTTACTATCCTGCCTGGTACAAAACCCAAGTCAAAGGGCAGATGTTGACTACCCATAGCCCACGAGTCCAAATATGTATTTGATGTTCCAATACGAGTCCAATTCGACTCAAAAATCTTAAATTTTTATTTTTTAAAACAAAGTAAAAGATCCCCAAAATTTCTCCTCAAATCTCATGATTTAGATGTTAAATCTCATAAATAATCATGATATGTAATTAATATTGAGTTAAAATCACTTACCCAATGACTTTGTATGAATCCCCTCCTAAAATCACCTCCCACCGAGTCTAGGACTCAAAAATGTGATAAATGCAGCTAAGTCCAAAAATCTCAACCTTTAAGCCAACTGCAGATGTCGCATTTGCGATCGGAGGTTCACAAATCTGGCCTCCGCAAATGCGACACAGGCATCGCAAATGCGAAGCTTGCCCCAACCCTGAGATTCTCACAAATGCGATAACTGATCCGCAAATGCACACCCAACATGCTCGCAAATAATCGCAAAAGCGGCCCGCTCCAGCCCTAGCTCCCCATCGCAAATGCAATTTGGGGTCCGCATATGCAAACCCAGCACCTGTCGCAAATGCGGACCAAGTTCTGCAAATGCAAAATCTTCTCCCCTATCCCAACATCGCAAAAGCGAGAAGAATCTCACAACTGCGGTGGTCAAAAATTCGAGAATAGTACACCAGCAAAAATTGAACCTTACTCAAACTCTCGAGAGCATGTTTAAAACTCATCGGAGTCCCTGCAGCTCCACACCAAACATCCACACAAGTACATAAACATTATATGAACTCGCTTGCGCACTCGGATCCATAAAATTGGCATATAAAACAAGGAGTCAAACACCAAATTCATAGAAATCGCCTTGAAACTCAAAAACTTCTAAAAATACAACCAACCGTCCGATTCATTTCAAACCAACTCAAAATGACACAAACTTTGCAGACACGTTCCAAATAACAAAATGGGACTATTCCAAGTCCCGAACAAAATCTGAATCCGATAGCCACAAAGTCAACCCATGGTCAAACTTAGGAAAATTTTAAACATTCAAATTGCCAACTTTTTTGTCAAAAAGTGCCAAATCAACCTAGGAACCTCCTAATCCAATTTCGGGCATACATCTAAGTCTAATATAACCATCTGAACTTAAAAGAACCATCAAAACTCCAATCTGAGATCAAATACGCAAAAAGTCAAACTCGATCAACTCTTCCAACTTAAAGCTTATAAAATGAGAATCACTCTTCTAAATAAATCCTGAATCGCTCGAAAAACGAAACCTATCATACAAGAAAGTCATAATACATCACGTAAAGCTACTCGCAAGCTCGAACCACCGAACAAAAATGTATGATCAAAACAACCAGTTGCGTCGTTATAACATTATGATTTGATGATGTTGTTGCGTGAGGTCTTTGCCATCCAGTTATGATGATATTGTTGTTGTTGTGGCACGATGTCTTTGCCATGCATTTAAGATGCTATTGTTATTGTTATGATACAAGGTCTTTGCCATGCGGCTATGATAATATCGATACTATTATGGCATGAGGTCTTGGCCGCACATCGGGTTGATATGGATCCATCCCCCTAGGGTCACTCTCTCATGTTTCTCTCTTAATATGCTACAAGCAAATTGTAGTACATTAACTGATGTTGGTTGATTCTGATGTAGAGGTGGACTATGGTGAGTGGAGTATAAGGGTGGAAGCTTGGCCATACAAGTGAATCTTTTATGCCTTATTATGCATTTTATATGCTTCTATGTTGAATTCTAACATGCTACTCTTTGTCTCTATTATTTGTTGATAAATCAATTTTCAAGTTTGATTTATCTATGTTGATTTGACATCTCTTGATTTGAAAAGTTGAAAATGTTGCATTATATTCTTGTTGCAAGTTATTATGTATATTGCACTGGTTCTTTAATTAGTGAGTATCACACGATTTGAACCTCATCACTACTTCATTGAGGTTAATCTTGATACTTACAGAGTACACATTGTCCCATACTCATACTCTGCTTCTGCACATTTTGTGCAGATCTGGGTCTTGGCAGCGGCGGATCTCGAGAGTGAGCACATTCGTTGATCGAGAGGATTCACGGTAGTGCTGCATGACGGTCGCAAACCCTTGGAGTCCCCTTCCCCTATTTCATACTGTTATGTGTGCATTCAGATAGTATTGTACTATTGATATAGCTTATATTATTAAGTCATAGAGCTCATGACTCTATACTATCTGATTTTGGGAGATCTGGTATTATGTATCACTGTATTAAGTGTTGTTGCAACTTTGTTATGTTGTTTATGCTATTTAGACATACTATATCTCATTTTGTTGTTTTGAAATCCTTATTGCATATTGGCATACCTAATCTCGGAGGTAGGTGCCATCATGACTTTTGGTGGGATTTTGGGTCAGACTCCTAGGTTCATAGGTTCTACAAGCCATGAGCAAGTCTAGCAGAGTTTTGCGGATCGGTACGGAGACGTCTTTACTTATCTTCGAGAGGCTACATGATTGTTAAAAAACTTCACTTTGTTTCATTCTTTGTCGTGTAGACTTATTTATTCTGAAGTTTGAAGTGTTACCTTCTATTCTCTCACAGATGGTGAGGACACGATCTACGAGAGAAGGTGAGCAGGAACCACTGCCCCGGTTAGATCCGTGAGAGGCCGGACAAGAGGCCGAGGTGGGGCACATGCCGCAGCTAGAAGTCTTGTTACAACAGCCATGGTGGAACCACCAAAAAGTCCAGCGAAGGAGTAGGTGCCCGATCATGTTGAGCAGGTGTGACCAGCTCAAGCACCTATGGGACCTATTGCTACACTAGACTTCAGGAGACTTTGGCTCATATTATGAGTATGTTTGATAGTTTGACTCAGGCGGGATTGATTCCGATTGTACCAGCTACTTCACAGGCTTGGGGAGGAACTCAGACTCTCGTTGCACCTACACCAGACCAGCTACCTCATGTCTATCGGACCGCAGGTGTTTTGTCAGTGTAGTCAATTATTGCAGTTAAGCCCGAGTTAGGGTCAACCTTGTCTGATCAGGCAAAGAAGAGGATGGATAGGTTTCAGAGACTACGTCCTCCCCATTTCAGCAGAGGGCCTACTACGGATGCGCATGGCTTCTTTGACTAGTGTCATCGTATTTTGGATACTTTAGGTCTAGAGGAGTCAAACAAGGTTGACTTTACATCCTTCCAGTTTTCAGGGTCGGCATACAGATGGTGACTGACTTTTGAGTCGAGTAGGCCAGCTGATGCATCGCCACTTACATGGCCTTAGTTCTTAGGTTTTTTCTTAGAGAAGTTTATCCAACAAACTTGCAGGGGCGAGTTACATAGTGAGTTTGAGCACTCGTGCCATAATGGCATTATTGTGACCCAGTATGCTATGATGCTTATGGAGTTATAATGTTATGCAACTCTTCTAGTTTCTACTGAGAGGGAGAGGGTCCGTAGATTTGTTATGGGACTCACATACAGCCTTAGGCTTAGGATGGCACGAGAGATGGAGACTGCGACTACCTTTCATCAGGCTATGGAGATTGCTAGGTGGCTAGAGCATATCTGCAGGCAGGAGAGGGAGGATAGGGTGAACTATGAAGCCTAGTGATTTTGGAGGATTTAGTGATGCCTACTCTAGGGGAAAGGATCATCAGGGTAGTGGTCATTTCAGCCGATCAGTTCATTCAGCTCTTCAAGTTTCACGTGGTGCTCCTACTGGCCATGGTTTTCAGAGCATTAGTACTGGGTGGTCATCCTTTAGTGCATCTCCCGTGCAGGGTTCTTATAGTAGTTATTCCAGTCTTCAGGGACAAATTCAGTCCCATCAACCACATCTGCGGAGAGCTTATTATGAGTGTGGTGATTTGAGGCACATGAAAGGAAATTATCCCAGGCTGCCGATGAGTGTAACCCAACAGGATACCTAGTTTATGATTACCGCACCAGATGCTACACCACCAGCACAAACAGCTAGAGGTCAGTGATGGGCCGGTAGAGATCATTATAGAATGGGAGGCCAGGCCAATTGTTATGCTTTCCCTAGTGGGATGGAGGCCGTCACATCATATGTAGTTATTACAAGTATTGTTATGGTCTGTTATAGAGATGCTTATCAGTATTATTCGATCCGAATTCTACTTCTTTGTATGTGTTATCCTACTTTGTATCATATTTGGATATGCCTCGTGATTCATTAGATATTCCTGTTTATGTGTCTCCACCCATTAGGGATCCAATTATGGTGCATCGTGTCTATCGTTCTTGTGTGGTTTCTATTGGGCCTATAAGACTAGGTTTGATCTTTTGTTGCTTAATATGGTGGACTTTGATGTGATTATGGGTAAGAATTGGATATCTCCATACCGCGCTATTCTTGATTGTCACGCTAAAACAGTGATGTCGGCTATGCCAGGGTTGCCAAGGTTGGAATAGAGGGGTTTGCTTGGTCATATTAGTAGAGTGGTTTCTTTTCTAAAGGCTCAACGGATGGTTGAGAAGGGATTTTGGCATGCTTATCATTTATTAGAGATATTAGTGCTGATATTCCTACGATTAATTAAGTCTCCTTTGGTGTTCCAGCCTTATTTGGATTGAGGATTGTGCGTCAGGTTTTGAGGGAGAAGAAGTTGTATGCTAAGTTCTCTAAGTGCGAGTTCTAGTTAGATTCAGTGGCATTCTTGGGCCACATGGTGTCTAGTGGTGGGAGTAAGGTGAATTAAAAGAAGATTGAAGCGGTTCAGAGTTGGCCCAAACCTTCTACGGCCACAGATATCAGGAGTTTTCTAGATTTGGCTGGTTGCTACCGTCACTTTATAGAGGGATTCTCATGTTGATGCAGCTCCATTGACTAAGTTGACTCAGAAGGACACTCCATTCAGATGGTCTGACGAGTGTGAGGAGAGCTTTCAAACGCTCAAGACTGATGTGACAACAACTCTAATTTTGTTATTGCCTTCACGATAGGGGTTGTATATGGTCTACTATGATGCTTTGTGTGTTGATCTTTGGTTTATATTGATGTAGAAAGGTAGGGTGATGGCCTATGCGTCGCACTTGAAGCTTCATGAGAAGAATTATACGATTCATGATTTGGAGTTAGCAACTATTGTGCATGCGCTTATGATTTTGAGGCATTACTTATATGATAAGTCTTGTAAGGTTTACACTGATCACCCCAGTCTTCAACATTTATTTAAATAGAAGGTTTTAAATTTGAGGCAACAAAGATGGTTGGAGTTGTTGAAGGATTATGATATCACTATGGTGTATCATCCGGAGATGGCTAAAGTGGTAGCAAACACCCAGAGTAGGAAGACTGAGAGGATGGGGAGTTTGGCATTTATTCCAGCTGAGGAGAGGCATTTAGCTATAAATGTTCACGCATTGACTAATAGATTGGAAAGATTGGATATTTTGGATCTAATAGAGTCCTTGCTTGTGTTTGAGTCCTTGAGTAGCTTCACCTTATGTATTATGACCTGCACGTGTGGTCGGTTTCAGAATTCGAAAAGTTCGGAGTTAATTTGGAAGGATAATTCTCAATTAGAAAGCTTTAAGATGGAAGAGTTGACGAAGGTATGAATTTTGAGTAAACGAACACGACATCAGGATTTGAAGGTTTCAATAAGTTTGTATGATGATGTGTGTGTTCGGGGTGCATATCAGATGATCTGGGAGCATTTCAGCGCTTAAGGTGGAAAGTTGGCATTTTGAAGGTTTGAATTCCCTAAGTTTGGTTTGAAGTGGACTATGGTGTTATCAGTGTCTGTTTGGAATTCCCAGCCTTGGAATAGGTTCCTAATGTGATTTATGACTGGTACGTAAAATTTGGCGCCATTCCGGAATGTTTAAGTGTGATACAGATGCGTTCGTCAAAGTTTGAATATTTATAAGTAAAAAGAAGGATCTTGATCATTGATTCGCATTTTTGATGTTAATCGTGGCTTTACGAGCTTTTGGATAAGTTTGGATAAGGTATTGAGACTTGTTGGTGTGATTGGTGGGTTCACAGGGGCCTTGGGTTTGTTTCGGGGTGGTTTTGGACCATTTTTCCTTGTTTTGCAACTGCTGGTGCTGGTGTCTGGATTGGTTCTTCGTGAACGCGAAGGGATGCACTCGTTCGCGAAGAAGGATTTATGGTAGCTGGAATTTTTTCCTTCGCGTTCGCGACAAGGGAATCGCATTAGCGACGGGGAATCGTGTTCACAAAGGCGTAGGTCTAAGGTGAATTATGTTCGCGACAGGGTGTTCGCATTTGCATAGTTGAAGCTGGGATTGGAAGCTTAGCCTTCGTGTTCGCGATGGAGCGGTCGTGTCAGGGAGGAGGTAGCCTGGTGGAGCATCGCATTTGTGAGCCTTGTCTTGCGTTTGTGAAGAGGAGTTTTGGAGCTGGAGTAGATTGTGCTTCGCGAACGCGAGGGACAGGCCGTATTCACGAAAAAGGACGGGCCTGGGCAGACTTGTTTTTGTTCGGGACTTAGCTCTCGTTTCTCTCATTTTCCACTTGAGTGGCCAAATTTGGGGAGCTATTTTGAGGAGATTTTCTTCAAGCAACCCAAAGTTAGTGATTTCGACTTGTTGTGAGTTAAACATGGATTATGTATGGATTTAAATATGGAATTTTGCAGAAATTGTGAGATTTTTGAAGAAAACCTAGAATTTGGTATTTTTTGATTTGGACCCTAAAATTGGACATGGAATTGGGAATAAATCATATATTTGAGTGTGTGAAGTTATGGGTAGCGTTTATATTTGAAAAGTTACGGAATACGGGCACGTGGGCTCGGGGGATTGACTTTGTTGAATTGTTAAATTATGAGTATTAGAGTATATTTTGATTTATTTGCATGTTTTTTGATTTGTTTCGGATCGTTTGGCATCGGTTTGAGGTGTTGGAGAGGCGCTGTGGCCAATTATCGGATTTCGGAGCGAGTTAAGTCTCATGTCTAACCTCGTGAGGGGGAAATTTATCCCGTAGGTGTTATATTTGTTATGTACTACATGTTGTGGGAGCTATGCACATATGAGGTGATGAGTGTCCGTATGTATGCTAGAATTCCTAATTATGTCCTGGTAGACATCGACTCACACCATCCTTTAATTGTAATATTTGAGTAATTCTTGCATGGTTAAATGCTTTAATTCATATTATAACTTGATATTTGACTCGTGTAGAGTAATGGACTTGCTATTTTAGATAATTGACGAGCTACTTGATAAGCCATGGAAATTGTACTTCCCTTACGGATTGCTCCCGCGTTGTGCAAATTCATCGAAAGTTTTCTTGAAATTCATAACTCACACGTATATTTCATGAGTAAGGTCAAGGACCCGTTAAAGTTTCATATTCTAATGGAATCGGTCTTAGTGAGTCAGTAGTTCTCTTATGGGATCAGGTCGTTCGCCTCGGTAGTATCATGTATCATACTCTTATAGGATCGGTCTGTTTGGCTCGATAGGAATATGGTAGGATATTGTAATACACACTTATGGTATCGGGCAGTTCGCCTCGGCAGTTCTATGAAACACTCTTATGGGATTGGGCGGCTTGCCTCGGTAAAATCGTGCGTAGTGTTTGATAAGAAGTCAGTGTACCCATGAGTTTCCCTGACTTGATATGTGACTTTTTACCTGGTGTTGACCATTATGTATTCCATTAGACGTACTATCTGATGTATGAGGATTTTGTGTTTACTGTTTAGATATTATGTACTTATATCTGTTTTCATTGTTCTAACTTGCCATGTTTTATACTGGTCTACTTCTATTGTTATACTTGATTTACTAGACAACTAGTAATTGTCGATGTCGACCCCTCATCACTACTTCTCCGGGGTTAGGCTAGATACTTATTGGATATGCGTTAATTTATGTACTCATGCTACACTTCTGCACTAATTGTGCAGGGTTTGACAAGTTCAGTTAATGGTCATCTTGGCGCATAGGCACAACTACTGAGGGGACTTTATGGTGAGCTGCCTTCCATGCTAAGAGCCGTGGCACACAGAGTCTCCATCATATTTATTTACTTTATCATGTCTATCTTATATTCCAAACAGATGTAGTATTGTTATTGTACTCCCTAGTAGATGCTCATGCACTTGTGACACGGGTTTTGGAGATTTAAATTCTACATATGGTTGTATTCTGTGTTGACTCGGGGTTTATATTTTGGCCACACTCGAACATTTTGAATACCAACATATGTACCTTTTTTATAAAAATGAATGAACTTTCATTTTTTACTTCTTTAATTAATTTGAATGCATTTTGGATCAACCATCGACATATTGGTTTAATTATTGCCTGGCCTGATGATGGCGTTGGGCGCTATCACTGCCTATAGTGGGATTGGGTCGTGACAGCTTGGTATCAAAGCCTTAGGTTCACTTAGGTCTCACGAGTCATGAGCAAGTGTAGTAGAGTGTTGCGGATCGGTACAAAGACACCTGTACTTATCTTTGAGAGGCTACAAGGCTGTTAGGAGAACTTCCCTTTTCTTGATTCTTTGTCGTGCTATCTGCTTTCATTGAAGCTTATGTATTCAGTTCATTCCTACTCATTCTTACGCAATGTCGAGCATTCGGTCTTAGTTGGGAACCTGCGAGTTCTGGAGATGCTACAAATGTGGTACTGGATGTCTTTCCCTGCGTGTGCGAGCGGATTATTATTGTCGCCTTTTGAAGGGATAGTCTGTCATTTCAGCCCAGTGTTAGTGGTGGCTACGGTGTTGAGGCTATGCACAATGTTTTGTGATGTTCATGCATTGTTATCGCGCATTGCTACTATGAATAGTAGGGTGCTTATTTATGTGTCGCGGTAGTGAATGACCTGAGAGGAGGATTTCTCGGTTAATGGATTAGATATTCGGCTGCATTTAATCCTAGCAGAGGAGAGGTAATTGCACTATGGATGTTCAGGCTTTGGGTGACGAAGTAGTGAGATTTGATATTTTCGAACATGGTGGAATCCTTAGTTGTGAAGTGGTATCGTCGTCCTTGTTTGAATCCATTAAGGCTCATCAGTGTGATGGTCTTCTTTGGTTTGCCTTCGGGGCATGGTGTTGTGAAATGGTACCTAAGAAGCGGTTATTGGAGATGACGGTGTGTAGCGACTTCAAAATCGAACGGAGTTTCCAGTGTTACTGGCACAAGAAAGATGATCCCTAAGGTGGCTTCTGCACTTAGGGAGTTTGAGTGTGACGAGAAGAGGCTTGATCTAAATGTAGGAAAATGCGAATATTTGGTTATCATTTTGGGACGAAATATGGCTCTGAGTTTAAACATATTGTTGGACCTTCATTTGATGTTAATGAATGAATGGATTCTTACGGCTGACGGATGAGTGTGGACCCAGTGAGATTGACTGATTTTATAATGGTTATAACCATGACAATGTCGTCGTCAGATGTAGATATGAGGTTACACAGGTGAGCTATCTCCTGTGAAACGTTTAAGGGTGTTTGATTTCTTATTAAGTTCCTATGAAGAGTTCTACTTTCTATCCCACATGAGGGATGTACTGCGATGTAGGTCAAGATCGCCTGGGGAAGATGGTGCGACTATTATGAAGTTGAGTGTGCATTTAGGATTGGTAAGTTGGGATGTGTGATGATTAGTGAAACAAGAGATTGTAAGAAATTTAGCAGAGTAACAGTGTGAGATCATGGTATCTAGAAGGAGAAGTCATTGTGGGTTCTTGAATATATATAGCCTTTCACACTAAATATAGCCTCACTAGTACTTTCAACCATTCACAACATCATTATTTCCTTGGCTCTATTGGCCATACTTCTGATTCTTCTTTTATAGCACGATGACCATATTTCATATTCCACACTTTCATTTCTTTATTTTGAAGGATCATCAACATAAACATCAACATATAGAATATTCCTGAATCACCACTTTAGGCTCATTAGTAATGAAGGCTTTAAACAAAACATATTCCTTTCCAAAGAGTGAAGCAAAATGACTAGCAATTGAAGCACGAGTTAAATTCATAAACGAGTGATACACCACTTATTCTTGAAATACTTTTTCCCAAAAGGGCAATATATAATTTCAACTCATGATTATGTAAGAACTTAAATCACATTAAAAATACTTGTAAAAGAGAGCATGGTGATTCATGATTGAAACACAAATTCAAATCAAGTACACTAGTTACAACAACCATGACCACTTTTTATATCTCACACTGACTACTTTAACCTTCAACATAGTCATAGTTTATCAACAATAAAAACCTTCCAAAAGTAGGGGTTTGATATGTATATAAAAAGTACGAGTCTTAAGCACATTGAGTTTTCTTCCACAACTTGGCATAACAACTTGTAATAAAGACATGATTGGAATCATAATATTCCGCCACATTGGTCACGTTTGAATACATTCCCGAAGGAGAACACAATATGATAGGAACATTCGGTACATATTTCTGATACATATCTTTCTACACAAGCTTATTCAGAATATTCAAATTTATAATGAATAACTCAGAACATGGGGATTAGGAGTTTGGGCCTACCATACTTGAAACTTATGGTGACATCACGGCATTCGATTCTAAGAGAGAATTTTAGCCAACATACCTTACTTTGAGCTTTCCTTAAATTACTACAATGTCCCAACACTTCTAGCAACACCAATCTATAGGAAGATAACGAAAATCTAATAATAATTATTACAAGGATTATTATGGTACAACTCTCTTGGGAATTTTTCTTACACCTACTATGCAAAAATCGTCTACAAGGCTCTACAATGGTAATCCCTTCCTCCCTCAACCAATTTCAACAAGAAACAACCCAAAATAGTTCAACAACCCCACATACTACCACCTAATATCACATGCATGGCCTATCTCCAACTCCACAATCTATTTAGACACTAAACAACTTGCATGAATGATATAGGACAAGAACTTACCCGGATAGATGGTGGTATAGTGGGTGACTTTAATGATTCTTTAAGATTGGTGCAAGACTGGGTGATTAGAATGCTAGGCCTTCTCCTTCTCCCTCTAAAATACTCTTAATTCTCTCAAAAAGCATTAGACATTCGCTTCAAAATGAGCCCCAAAGGCTATTTATCAAAAGGAGGTCGAGTTATAAAAATAGGAAGATGGACCCTCCGAACTCAAGTCTGCGGTCATAGAATGGACCGCAGAAGAGATATGCGGCCCGCAAAATGGACTGCAAAAATGATGCCAAAAGTTGGGCTGGTCTGGACAGGTTTGTGGTCAGGTCTGCGATCCGCAGATCACTTATGCGGCCGTGAAATAGACCGCAGAATCACCTTTTAAAATTCTTCAGGCTAAATCTGTGATGGAAGTGCGGACCATGAAATAGGTACGCGATCGTATAATGGACAGCAGAGCAACCTTCAAAATTCAACAAATTTTCTACTAAGCTTCGCGATAGGTATGCGACCCGCGGAATGGATTTGCGGTCGCGAATCTGACAACATAATTGGCCCTTTAGCAAAACTTTTCTACAAATACCACTCGTAAAAACAAATCCACAACCCAACAAAGCATCACAATATATCAATAACACAAATCTCAACATAAGCGACATTACATTATCAAAAGTGGTACCTTGGTATGAACTGTACCTATTTTAAGTCATAACCCATAGAGAGTACCTTTCGAACCACAACCATTTGGTTATACAAACAAGTGAGAATATCTCATTTCCACAACACTCTCAGCCTTCGAGGTGACTTCCTCGACTCACAGACTTGGCCATAGCACTTTGATGGGGGCAATCTCAACTTCCGGACTTATCTAACAAGGATTACAATTAGGTACCTCACATAAGCCAATTACCCATTAACTTCACCTTCCATGGCTTCCACCAGAATGATAGACAAATGATTCCCAACTACCTTCTCGGAAATAGACACATGAAACACCGGGTGCATAGAGAACAATGATGGGGGACATCATACATATAGCTCGGCCTATGTCCCTCAAGATTCCATAAGTCCAATGTGTACTACACCTCCTTTACCTTTATTAACAATTCATATAATATCTTCATGGAGAAAATCTAAAGAATAACCTGTTCGCTTTCTTCAACTCTATATCTCTATGTCGAAAACCTGAATTGGACCCTTGACGACCTTCAACCCCCTCCTCCTCCTTATACTATGATGTGACTAAATGAATAAGACCATGGGATTTCCTACCCAAATATGTTTGATCATGGAATGATGCTTCTTCTTTGGCATGTTTGAAACTACAACTCTCTAGAGATCTAATACAAATAGGAACAACGAGGTCCGAGTTTGAGCTGGAATTGTTCATGAATCCACCAAGGTGCTGAGCAGCACATTTCAGGAGGTTTTATTCTAAGGGACATGAGGGTGACCACCAATACCGCTGACATAGTTAATCATTGTGAGGACATCATCTATTCAACAAATGAGGCATAGAGTTATCAAGTACACATTGATATTGTGGGAACCATGTACGTGATCTTAAGATGTAAAAGAAGTGGGTCATTTTATACTTGTGATATATGGGAGGCATGATCGGGAGGATAAAGACGTTAACATAAGTTATTCACGGAAGACGATGACTTATGAAAGGGATAATAGAAATTGTTTTATTCCATATGTGCCTTGTTTGGCAATTGTAAGCCTTAAGGAGAAACAACCAAGTACGGGACACCAGTTGCCTCCTTGAGTGTAGGGAAAATCAGTTTAACTCAAAAATGAGAAGATTATTGCACCATGAATGTGATAGAGATTTCAAAAATACATGAAGCCACGTTACGCTCTTGAAAGTATTTGAAACAAGGAAACTACGCCCCATGCCTACCAGGTTGAAAAAGAGGTTGAACACTTGTGAGATTATTGTAGTTCTGGCAGCTTAACCCTTTCCCGATAGTTGATCCTATATGAGAGGACTACTGGTATGGTAGACTTTTCTTTTAATCAATATGTTCATGATAGGCGGCTGAAAATCTAAAACATCTAATTTCAACCTTTCACGAGTGAAACCGTGCATCTAGGGCATCTTAATATTAGGATTAAATCATGCATTGGTTAGATAGGTTCTAATGGTTGATATGATGCTCCGGGGAGAAAGGCAAATAAAACTCTTATCCACCTAGGGATGTGGAATTCCAAGGAAAGTAAAAACTCTCCGCACATGGCAATGACATAGTCAATGATTCTAAAAGCCGAGTGTTTAAAGATAATGGAACACAGGGAGACACTATAAAATAACTATGGAAGGTTTGCAAATGTTCATAATGAGTTCGCCATGGAAATTGTTACTTGAAATGTACCCGGATGCTAATGAAAGGTGGGAAAACATGACAAGAAGACAAGATGCTATGATAACCCCAAAGATGCATTTGGTCTCGACGGAGAGCTTACCAAGGGTCCTTTCGGGAATGGAAGTGCTACAGCATCATATAGAAGGACGCGATCTCTCATGGTTATCCAACCAATGTCAGGAAACTAGCACAATGAATTTACTAACTAGGGAACACCGCCAGTACATGCTGTAGAGGTGTAAAAAGAAAATGAACAATTGTTATGATCTGGACATGTTTCTGCAATAATAACACCCAAACTGCAATACTAGGCCAAATCATGGGCAACTAGAATACTTGGAACAAAGTGAGCTACTTACTGCGGAATGTCCTAAGTGGACATGAAAGTTATACTAAGATAAGCAAACACAAGATCTTCCTATGATGGATGTGTGAGGATCTCAAATTTCAGAGAGACTTTCTGCAGACAAGTGACCATTTCAATTGACATGTACACATATGATAGGTGCTGAGACATGCTCTTACGTTATATGATAGTGAAAACAATTTATGATAATGTTCACAAAGGAGTAAAGTGACTGTTCAAACCATAGGGGTCACATGCACAGGAAAGATAGAGTGGCTCCAGAAATATCTCAACACTAGGATGCTTTATATTAGATTTGATACCACGTAGGTAAACATTATGAAAGTTCATGCATAAGTATAAGAGAGCAGGTGTTATCCATTTGTATCAGAAGGTTATATAAGAAATTCATCAGGTACAATCCTTTGTTGAGAAGTTAGGGAAGCAAGTGGGAAGTATTAACCTAGGGTTATAACCCAATTCAAGGAAATCATTATCCATCACATTCAAAGAATAGATTCATGCAATGTTTTGTGATTCAAATTCTTGTTAAGACCATATTTATGCAGGCTCTCAATATAGATGTACATATACAACAAGGAAAAGTATGTGGTGTTCAAAATGATGTAATAAGGAGTGACTTACTTGGTAACTTTAGATTGATGAGGCAGTGGCTTAACTGATTCCCCTCGACTCTACATCCATAACATACATTGGTACTATAGTGACATACCCCCGAATGACACCTCCTACACTTCACGCAACGGGGATGAGGTTCGATAAACTGTCTCGCCCCAACGGCCTGATAGTTACCCTTCTTGCATACTTCATAAGCATCCCCCTTATTCTTCCCGTAGGCCTCCATGGCAGGAGTAACAGTCCCTGTATCAGTTTGCTGTATGGGCTTTTGGAATTTCCCAAATCTACCACCCCTAGCATGCTGATGATCATACTCGCGACACTATGCCAAATGTTCCTTCCCGCATATCGGACAGACCGCGATGAGTGTACCTAACCTAGGGCATTTGTTCTTGATGTGCCCCCTCTTTCCACAACCACAGCATATTTCAAGATTCATCCAACATCTCCCCAAGTGGCGCTTCTTACAAATCGAACATTCCGGCTTATTGGTACCAACAACCCTCTTTCGCTTCTTAGGTGCTCTCACCACATGATTCGGTGGTGCGATGAAATTGATAGGAACAAGGGCACTTCCCTTGGCAAAACGTTCTTCCATCCCCTCCACGGCTCGACACATTCTCCCAACGAGCTCTTGTGTAATCTCTCACAGATTCAATGGCGTGGTCATTCCCTCCTTGCTGCTCCGAACTCGTGGATTACTCATCTGGAAAATGAGACATGGTAAGGAAACTAGCTTCCTATCTTGAGCTCTATCGCACGATCTGGAATATTAAAGAAGGGTGAAATTCCTAAATGTCGAAGTAGCCTCCTAATTCTAGATGTGGTCGACAACACATTGATAAGAAGGACTCTACTAGACACGGCTCCGAGACATACTGGAGCACTATAAAACCTTAGGCTTTGATACAAAGTTTGTCATGCCCCGACCTCGGGGAGCACGACCGGCGCCCAACCGAGATACTCCGGTTAAGCAAGCCTGCCAGATGCCTTCTACCAAGCCTTGCCCACCAACAATATAAGTGATAGACATGAGAAGAGTGAAGTGTTCCACATTCTTTTTCCATTACTAAAAGGATATTCAGTCACAATATCAATTACAATCGCACTCACAATCTCAGTCACAATCTCAATTACAATCTCAATCACAATATCACCACCATGTGTGGGGCATGGCGTCCAATCACGACCCGATCGGCTAGGCCGTCTCACCACAATGTCGTGTGGATCGACATCAACCATCGCTAGCAATCATCTCATCCCAATTAAGGGGAATAATTTCAACCACATCAATCTCATTCCCAATAAGGGGAATAATCACAATCCCTCCTACACCAGCATGTGTAGTTTCAGGGTGTGGGCCATTACAATCCACCCTTCCTCGGTTCTCTAATGATACTCCCAAAAGCAATTTGTTTTGCACACAAGGGAAACATAATTACAAATAAGGGTGTCATCTAGGCCGGGCCTAGGCCAAGGCGGTCCCGAGCCTAACGGTCCCGGGCCTCATGGGCCTAACGGGAGGGACCGGCCAGCTACGGCACTAAGCCCACATGGTCCTGGGCTAAATGGGCCGGGCCCACGGGCCTAACGGACCTAAACGGTTCCGGAATTTTTTTTTTATTTTTTTTATTTTTTATCTAGGGAAATTTCTTGTAAACTATATATGCATATACTAATATAGATTGCATATATATATATATATATATATATATATATTGTACTATATATATATATATAGTATATATTATACATATATATTGCCCCAAAACTTCCTTTTTTACCTATCCCTCTTTCCTCCATTACATACATATAAACTATCTAATATATATATATATATACACACACACACATATATCTAATACATATAAACTATATATATATATATACATATATATAAGGCAATATATATATAGTTTATATGTATTAGACATATATATATATATATATTGCCTTATATAAGCCTTGTACATATTGTGTGTGTATATATATATATATATAGTAAATTGTATATATATATTGCCCCAAAACTTTCCCTTTTTACCTATCCCTCTTTCCTCCATTACTTCACATTCAATTCTTACATATAGTTTAATTGAATGTGAAGTAATGGGATAGGTAAAAAGGGAAAGTTTTGGGACAATATATATACAATTATATATATATATATATATATATATATATATATATATATATATACATATATATATATATATATATATATTTCCTTATATAAGCTTTGCATATATTGTATATATACTGTATATATTGTATATATTGTATAAAGCAATTTGCACCAAACCAATATGCATAAAACTATACTTTTTTTTATAAATCATAATATCACGTTCATTTAATAAACGCACAGTTTGTTCTGAAGAATTCAAGGCAAGAGATTGTTCAGTTGTTTTTATCAGCTGTTTGGACGATAATCTATCAAAGAATCCATAATCATAAATCGTATTAATAGGGACTTGAGGAATAGTCCATTTATTCAATAAAAACAAGTGATACACCACTTATTCTTGAAGTGGTTTTTTTCAAAAGGAAAATAAACAATTTCAACTCATGAGTATGTAAGAACTCAAATCACATTGAAAATACTTATAAAGGAGAGCATGGTGATTCATGATATAAACACGAATTCAAATCAAGTACACTAGTTACAACAACCATGGCCACTTTTTATATCTCACTCTTACTTCTTTCACCTTCAACATAGTCATAGTTTATCAACAATAAGGGCCTGTGGAAGTTGGGTTTGATATGTATATAAACAATACGAGTCTTAAGCATATTGATTTTTCTTCCACAACTTGGCATAAAAACTTGTAATGAAGACAAGATTGAAATGATAATATTCCGACACATTGGTCACATTTGAGTGCATACCCGAAGGAGAACACAATACGGTATGAATATTCGATACACATTTTTAGTACGTATGTTTCAACACAAGATTATTTGAAATAGTCAAATTTATAATGAATAACTCGGAACATGGGGATTAGGAACTCGGGCCAACCATACTTGAAAATTACGGGGACATCATGGAATTTGATTGTAAGAGAGAAGTTTAGCTAATATACATCGCTTTGAGCTTCCTTAAATTACTACAACGTCCTAACACTTCTATCAACACCAATCTATAGGAAGATAGAGAAATTGGATAATGATTAGAAGGATTCTATTTGTACAACTCTCTTAGGAATTTTGTCAAACACCTACTATGAAAAAATCGTCTACAAGGCTCTACAATAGTAATCCATTCCTCCCTCAACCAATTTCAGTAAGAAACTACTCGATATAGTTCAACAACCCCACAATCTACTTAGACACTAAACAAACCTGCATGGATGATGTAGGACAAGAACTTGCCCAAATAGATGGTGGTCTAGTGAGTGGCTTCCATGATTCTTGAAGATTGGTGCAGATGAGTGATTAAAATGCTAGATCTTTTCCTTCTCTCTCTAAAATACTCTTACTTCTCTCTAAAAGCATCAGACATTCACTTCAAAATGAGCCCCAAAGGCTATTTATCAAAAGGGGGTCGAGTTATAAAAATAGGAAGATGGACCCTCCGAACTCAAGTCTGTGGACGTAGAATGGACCGAAGAAGAGATATGCGGCCCGCAAAATGGACCGCAAAATTGATGCCAAAAGCTGGGCAGGTCTGGACAGGTTTGTGTTCAGGCTTGCGGTCCGCAGACCACTTATGTAGCCTCAAAATGGACCGCAAAATAACCCTTTGAAATTCTTCATGCTAAATCTGTGACGGAAGTGCGAACCATGAAACAAATATGCGATCGCACAGTGGACCGCAGAACAACCTTTAAAATGCAACAAATTTTCTGCTCAACTCTGCGATGGGCATGCGGCCCGCAGAGTGGATCTGCGATCACTAATCTGACTCTACCTCGGCACCACAAAACTTGAATTCCTTGGCAAAATTTTGCCGGGCCTTACATGGTACATGCGAATGTGAGGATGGCTAGCCAATCCCCGGTCCCGACGACTTTTACACTCGGGGAGGTTGATCACTTCTCTAAACATATGTATCTGGTAGCACCTGCAAGTGTGAGAATGGTTGTCCCATTCCCTGGCCCTGTAAGCTTTTGCACTCGGGGGAAACAACCATATCTTCTCTTTTTGATTCTAAATACAAATACATAAGCACCTGCAAGTGTGGGGTAGCTAGCCTTGGCGAGTGAGGCACTCACACTAGGGGAGGTAGGCTACTTCTCCCTTTCAGAATCTGAATGAATGCCACAATTGGCATAACAACAATTAAATCAAACAAAAGATTCATGTACTTCTGATATTCTAAGCTAGTTGAGTTATCGTGCTAGGCAATCCAGTTTATTTAAGTTAATCTGTATTACAAACTATTATGGATTTATAGCACTTAAGCAATCAAGGATTTCAAAAGAAATAGTCAATGCATTTAAATCTAAGATCAATTAGTACAGACTGCATGACAGAAGGTAGTAACAGTTTTGGAACCATTTCGACCACCAGTCGCTGTGTTAGAAAGTGGCCTAAAGGGGGAAATGCCCTGGCCTTTGGATTTATTCGCAGAACATTTGCCTAAATGGCAAGGACAATATTAAAATATACATAAGAGCTATAGGTTATGAGAATGATAATCATATCAATAATATTTGAGGACGAATGTTCCAAAGGGGAGAATGATGTTACACCCCATGTTTTCGTACGTGAAAGTATGTTGTAAGTAATTTGATGTAAACTCGAAAATGAGATCCTCTTCGAAAGTAGATAAAGTAATTTAAAGATGTTACACCCTGTTTTCTCAAGCCTTTAAGAGTTAACATTCAGGGATAAATGTTTCTAAGGGGGAACAATGTTACACCCTGTACTTTAAACGTCACTGCTATTATAAGATTATCTAGTGTAAGATCAAAAAGGATGAAATCCTTCTACAAGGGAAAGGAAGGTTTATCGATGTTTTAAGTAAGTTAAGATGAGTGAGACTTGGAAAAAAAATAAATTATATAATAGATACATAAAATTGATCTGCTTGCTTACCGGATACTTGCTCGAGCTACTTTCTTATGCGTCCAACTTGAGCTACTTAACACATGTCATGATTATTAAACGAGAACAAGACACGTGTATAAGTGAATAAGGGCAGTATGTGACCCCTATTATCTAACCAAGCAGGTGACAAGTAGGTGTTTCATAATTAAGTAGGTGTGTCATAATTATTAAATGAGGACAAGACACGTGTATAAGTGAATAAGGGCAGCATGTGACACCTATTATGTAACCAAGCAGGTGACAAGAAGGTGTGTCACCTACTTGCAAAAAGAGAGGGCCCAAATTTGTCCACCTAAATGGACATGTGTAGGTTACCTAAGAGGGCCTTTTTAGGGGCTGAATCAAGACATCTCTCCTCATAATATCCAACTAGTAGAAACATAAATAGACCCTCTCCCAAATTGATCTGCTCCAAACCCTCAAGAAGTTGCTGATAATCTTCTTCTTCTTTCAATTCAAGTTAAGAGGAACCTCCAATCTTGAAGGATCTGAAGTGAAGCAAGTTGAAGGTTATCAAGGGAAAGATACCGCCATTGTTTCATCCCAACAAGATCTGATCAAGGTAAGAAAATCATCTCTTCTTCATTTATTTGAGTTTATCTATGTTCTAGTTAGGTTGTTTGGTGAAGGACTTGTGAAGTAGGGGCTGAAAATTGAGTTGATGTTGTTGAGGTGTTGTGGACTATTTGGAGTAGTTTCATGTTATTATATGGCTGTAACATGTGAATAGTGGCCCTGACATGTGGTTTTTAAGCTTATTGGTGCCTTAACTAAGTTTTGAGAGTAAGAATTGATGAAGTAAAAATCTGAAAATCTATTTTGAGTTGCTGCAATTTGTGGACTGCTATTAGTTCGTTTTTATGTTGTGGTGTGACTTAAAATCGACATGTATAGCCTGAGTATATTGTGTTTGTCAGTATTAAAGTTAATTCAAGTTTTAGCTAAATTTTAGGGATGGAAAAGTGCAAAGTAGCTAGGTTGTTGTGTGAGATTTTGTGGACTATTTTGGTGATGTATTGTGATGGATTTTAAGGTGGGATATTGATGTAATATGTTTGCTGACATTCTAGGCATGTTGATCTTGTTGTTTTATTTGAGGAAAGGAAAATAATAAGGGGAGGTGCTATCCACTTACTCCTAGACGAGCTAGTCGCTCATTTGTGCTCTATTCTAGCTTCCGTAAGCTTAAAAATGCTTCCATATCGTTGTTGTAGGTTGAAGTACTAACGGGTTGAACCAACGCCATGAGGTTAAGTAAACGAAAAATGTTTGTTAAGGATATTCCTTTTTTCCTTTTGGCTTGATCCATATGATACAAATGAAACGAGCAAACATGCAACTTTCAATAATGACTCTATTCTTAGAAGTACTAAGGGTACCTATGTTCTTGATTCCCCATGTGTCCTGTTATTAATCTTATGACATTCCGCGAGATCATATCGATTTACTTCCTTATGCATTGCATTCATTTATACATGTACATTGACATATTATCTAATGGCACTATGTACGCGTATATTATATGTATATGGGCCATGGGGAAAGTTTACGACATTATAGATGCACCACCACCTAATCAGTTTGTATACTTTGATGATTTCGCCCATTGAGGCCAAGAAGATATGATGGGATGACTTTAGAGGCTTGATGATGTTATGTATGCATATACCTATGCATGGTATGACATTTACATACATATACATGACATTATAAATGTTTCACGATTCACAAAATTGTTCAGACTTACATGTTGAATCCTTTACTCCAAGTTTTTTTTTCATATCTTTTATATACAGCTTTTTATGCCTTACATACTCGGTACATTATTTGTACCGACGTTCCTTTTTCCTGAGGATGCTGTGTTTCATGCCCGCAGGTCTCGATAGACAGGTTGACAATCTTCCTAGTAGGCTATCAGCTCAGTGGAAGGTGTTGGCGCACTCCACTTGCTCTGGAGTTGCCTATTTTGTTAGTATGCTTTGTACATGTATTGATTGGTATGGTGGGGTCGAGTACTAACCTTTGTAACGTTTATGTAATCTTAGAAGCTTGTAGGCAGATTTCATATATATGGATGATTTTATGGCCTTGTCGGCCTATGTTATGAGTGTAGAAATGATCATGTTGACCTTATAAGCACGTATTGACATGTATAAGTTTGTATTCCATTTTAGGACATTCTATGTTGAGTATTCTCTTATATTCTATTATGATTATATCATGACGGCCTTTCTGACCCATTTACCCATGATGGTATGATAATAAAGGTACATTACGTTGGTACTCAGTTAGGTAAGCCACCTGTGGCAATCGCGGCCCATCGGCTTGGGTCGTGATACAAATTCACCAAATTAGGTTCTACTTTTGCCATAACATCATAACTAGGTTTTTACCCATACGCTTATGTCGTTCCAACCATTAAACATCATAATACGCTTTAAAGTTTCTAATCTTGATGGTAGACTGCAAAGAAAATATCTTAGATGTTTCTCCTAGAAACCCTAGGTCTTGGATCCTTGAAATGTCCTTTGAAGTCTTGATACGAAACTTGCATTTTTGTAATTTTAGGTGTTGAACAAATGTTCATATAAAGTTTCTTACTTGAATTCATGATAGGAATATTACCTTGAGTGGATTAGGGAACCTTAGGTCGTTGTTGCTTTGAAAACGTCTCCAAAACGCTCTAGAAATAAATGGGTTTCTCTCCCCGAAGTACGTAATAAAATACACATTTCAGTGTTACACAAGCTGAAAATTTGTCCTAACACACGTTGCATTGCACTCTATGCTAGAGGGTTTTCAGAAACTCAAATATTTGGCCCATCTAACCAAAATTTATCCTGGCATGTCGTGGAAGTGGTTTTTTTCGGAAACGTTTTTTGCTATGCTACCCTTTAGTTTAATAGTCATAACTTCTTATAGGAGCATCAGAATGATAAACAGTTTGATGTTCTAGAAAGTTGCTTCAAATATATTTCATTTGGTATATGGATAATAGCCCAATTCATTATCACTTGGGAGATATTATCGTTTGAATTTAGGTCATGTACGTCTATGTTCGTCTTTTTCTCTTAAACATTTCTGATTTATTCCAAACTACTTGTCCTCCGTTATAGATGTCCATATAACTTTCCAAACATAAGATGTAGGTATTATAAACCTTCACCACTTTCCATACACCTATATGTCCAACTTAGAGACTGAATGACAACGTAATAGGCAGCAAAAGAAATTTTTGGGGCATTATAGAATGTTATAACCCAACCGATTTTTTTGAGTTCTACCATCATGTTCTATAATTTGAGACTTCTCGTAGGTTCATTTGGTGATTTGTGACTTGCGTATATAGTGGTTCAGGTTTCAAGAGATTCGGTTAGGATTTGGAATAGTTAGTTCCTAACTTGAAACCTTAAGTTGAGAAGAATTGACCAAAGTCAATCTTTTGGTAAATGAGATTCGATTCGTGATTTGAAGGTTGCAATAGGTTTTTATTATAATTTTGTAGTTGTATGTATGTTCTTATTAGAAGCCAAGGGACTTGAGTGCAGTTCGGCACTATTGCATATAATTTGGAAGGTTGAGCTTCATAAGTTTGACTTGAAAGTTGACTTTGTGTTGCACAGTTTTTCTTCGTGTTTTAAGCCTTTAGATAAGTTCATATAGGGCATTTATACTTTTTGGAATGGTTTATTGGTGACCCGAGGGGCTTAGGTGAGTTTCAGCGTGTTTGGAAGTTGGAAAAAGATTTAAAATGCTGAAACGAGAACTTTTTGCATTTGGCTTGACTTCACAAGAGTAATTCTCCCAATCTATAAATAATTCGGGGATGATATATTGAAAAAAACTCATACCCTTTACATCAAGTTCCATAAATTTAAATTGTTTGTCATTCTGACATCTATACAAAAAGTTATAAGTGTTTTAGTGAAAGGGGGCAATGTTGTCATTTTTAAAAATCTGCACTAAAAATTTCTACACTTGTGTATATAACCTTATTTTATACTTTGACCTTACCTTATTACATCGGAAGCTAATAAGCTCGGATTAAGGTGCTTTTTGAGGGAATTTTATCTAAGACGATAGGGTAACTGACTATCAGTCAAAAGAGTAACTCTAACATGAATCTATCATTATTTTGCTTTAGAATCAAGGATTCAAAAGAGGAAAAGAGGGTTTTTGACTTGAAAGTTGAGAAAGTATATTTTGGGGTTTTGAACATCAACTTAGACTCATATTTGAAAAGTAATCACATATTTAGACTCGTGAAATTATGGGTCACTAGGATTTGACTTTTATATTGGGAACCATTGGGCCCAAGTAATTTTTTTTTTTACTTTTGAGATTTTATTAACGGTCGAAGATTTATCATTTAGAAATAATTTTTATATCTTTATTTGACTTCCTTGAGCATTCTTTGGGCTAGATCCAGCTTATTTGATACATTTTGAGCTAGGAAAGATGGATTTTGAAGAATAGCGCTAGCTCGAGATAAAAGTAAGTATCTTTCTTAACCCCGACCATAAGGAATATTTCCTAAAATGGACTTTATGCTACATGGTACATGTTTAGAGTGATGTATATGTGAGATGACAAGCGTATATGGGGATGCCGAGGTTCTACCATGCTTTGGGATTTTAGGCTATTTTGTGCCTTATTTGGTATATGCTCCACTTCATATGCTTTACTTGATGTACATGTGACATGACTCTATCCACATCTTCACATGCTAGTATAATGTTATAGGCATCTCTCTTATGCTAGTGGAACATGGTATAAAATTCTATGTAATGACTTGTTTTTATATGATTACTTTAACATCTTATTCATGCTAGAATAATGGTATAGGCATCTTTCACATGCTAGTTTAATATAATGAGTTTCATTTACTTGTATTATATGGTAGAACTGCGTAGTCATACATTGTCTCCTTCTATGCACCATATTAGCATATAGATCTAGTTCTCATCATCAATCTGAGACTCTTTATACATGTGGATTCATGTTCCCGTGTTGAGCATCAGTTTGGGCGTGTGGATTCATGTCCCTGATTGAGATAGTTGTTGGGCGTATGGATTAGCGTTCCTATATTATAATATCAGTTCGAGCTTATAAATATACATACCGACTGCATGTGCATACAATCTGTCCCTCTAATGTTATTGAACACCGGAATCTCGGTGGTAGCGTACATCCAATGGACACATGAATTTGTATCGGACACATGGTTTTGTGTCGATTTTGGTACCAAGTTTGAGTTCTTATCATGCATAGACATTCCAAACTCATGTAGAAATATTAAGGCAAATAATCTACATATGTGTATTCATGCATGTTACACATGCATGAGACATGATAGCAAGTTTTTGGACACTTAGAGGGTGTCAAATTGATGCAAAGCTTTTGAGTCTTTACTATGTCACGACCCCAAAATCCCAACCCGGTCGTGATGGCGCCTCTCATGAAGACAAGGCCAGCCAATCCAAACTAACTTCATTTTAACAGTTAAATGATACGAAAATAATATAAGTATGGTTTAATAACAATAAATTGCAGAAAAATATAGTAAACCATCCCGATTACAGCCCTCAGATCGGGGTGTCACAAAGACATGAGCAACTAAAGAAATCCTAATAACAAAATTACTATTACAATGTCTTGGCACAATTGTTAGATGAAAGTGGAAATAACATGATAAAAGAGATACGGGGCTGCAGACGCCAACAGCTACCTCGTAACCTCCGAATCACCGCCCTGGCAGTAGTAGTCAATGCCTCGGAGCGGAACCGTTAACGCCTGAATCTGCACACATGGTGCAGGGAGTAATGTGAGTACTTCCAACTCAATGAGTAATATATAAATAATGACTGAAAGTAAGAAACACATAAGTAGTAAAGCAATCCACGATGGAACATCAAAAAAACATGTAACATCTTAGATAGATAACATGAAGTAAATGGAAACAACACCAATAAGACCAAAAATGCAATGCGATGCGATGCAATGCAATGCAATGCAAGTCATGACTATCGTGGCAGCGTGCCACCCGTTCCCTAGGTACCCGACGCTTACTGTGGGGGGTTCAGTAGCGCAATATCTCGTGGCGGCGTGCCACCCGATCCAATTTATATTCCGTGACGGCGTGCCACCCGATCCAATTTATATTCCGTGGCGGCGTGCCACCCGATCCAATTTATATTCCGTGGCGACGTGCCACCCGATCCAATTTATATTCCGTGGCGGCGTGCCACCCGATCCAATTAAAAATTATTTGAAAATATCATTTGAGTTCAAAACTGAGTTTATGAAATGAAGCAATGCAACAACAATACCCCTGAAGGGTTCACATAACCGGTGAGATGCCAAATAATACCCCTGAAGGGTCCACATAACCGGGGCGAAGCCCAAATATGGCAAGTAGCCCAAATCACAATGATATCAATTAGATTCAATCAAGTATGTAGTAGAAATCATCAATCGGGATGGACCAAGTCCCAATCCCCAGAAGTAAACAACCCCATGCTCATCATCGAGCATGTACCTCACCTCAACATAGCACTATGAGGTGCAAATCCAGGGTTTCGAACCCTCAGGACATCATTTACAAACATTACTCACCTCAAATCGGCTAAATCCTTAGCCCGCGACGCCTTTGCCCTTTGAATTGGCCTCCACGTGCGTCGAATCTATCCAAATTCAGAACAATTACATCACAATATGTTGAGGGAATAAAACCCAAGCAAAACCAATCAAATTTACTAAGAAATCCCAAAATTAGCAAAACCCGAGCCCCGGGTCCACGTCTCGAAATTCAGTACTTTTCACCCCAACGGGTTCCTTATCTTCTCACTAGTTCAACCATATAAAATTTGTCAAATTCTGACACCGGATCGACCTCTAACCCTCACACCTAAGCCTTAGGGTTTTCCACAATTTTCCCAACTTAAATCACCAATTAATTGCTAAAAATAGTGATAAACTGAGGTAATTCCTCCAAAATTGAGTTAGAAATACTTACCCCGATGTTTCTCTTGGAAACCCTACAAGAATTGCTTCAAAACTTGTTTCAATCCGAGCTCTCTAGCTCCAAGTATGTTTAAGATGACCAAAACTCTTCCTTTAAGAATTTGTCCATGAAAATCTCCCTTGGATATAGTTTTGAGGTTGATTTATGGTAATTATATGGTGTTTGGAGGTGTTCCTCTTCGTGGGTAACGAATATGGGTCTTTTAGGGCAAAATGGACACTGAGTTCTACTTAAAAAGCATCAAAAATCAGGTTAAAACACCACTGACAGGTCAAAAATGCGATTCTCTATGCCAAAAATGTGGTTCGCATTTCACCTTTGCGGTTCGCATTTTTGGTCGCAAATCTCGCCCCAAGTTCTGTCTCAGTTTGCGATTTCTAGGTCAAAAAGGCGGTTCTCATTTCAAAAATGCGGTTCGCATTTCGCGTTCTGCGGTTCGCATTTCTGACATTTCTGCAGATTTTTTTTTCTTTGACACGAAAATAGGCATAACTTTCTCATACGATGTCCAAATTGGACGATTCTTTTTGATATGGCTCCGAAATTTCGATACGAATCTAATGCTTCAATTAAAACTGAATTTGGAGTACATTTGCATAATATTATACCACTTAATCTTGAAGAGACGACATCGACACATTCTCGAAATGCCAAAGTTAAACTCCATCAACCATCCAAAATCCATTCGAGGCCCTCGGGACTTCAACCAAACATGCCAACATGTCCCATAACGTTATTCAAACTTGTTCCAACCTTCGGAACGTTCAGAACAACTTATCAACACCAATTCACGTTGGATTCAAGCCTAAGGTTTTCAAAATCCTCTAAGTCGCTATTTTGATCTAAACCCAACCAAACCACGTCCGAATGACCTGAAATTTTGCACACAAGTCATAAATCACATATCGAAGCTACAGCAACTTTCGGAATTCCATTCCGACCCTCGGATCAAAATCTCGCCCATCAACCGGAAATCGCCAAAATTCTAACTTCACCAATTCAAGCCTAATTCTACACGGAACCTCCAAAACTAATTCCGATCACATTCCTAAGTCATAAATCCTCTTCCGAAACTAACCGAATCATCGGAATTCACATCCGAGCCCTCTAACTCATAAGTCAACATACAGTTGACTTTTACAACTTAAGCCTCCTTGAAAGAGACTAAGTGTCTCATTTCTTACCGATTTCATCTCATTTCTTACCGATTTCACTCCGAATGCAACTTACTCAATTAAATTACCTAAAACATTGATAACAAGGCATAATGATACAGATATTGGGGAAGACGGAGCAGTAACCCATGAGACGACTGGCCGGGTCGTCATATTCTCCCCCACTTAAACAAACGTTCATCCTCGAACGTGCCAAGAACTATTCCGAGGCCATTAAATTTATAAGTGTATTATTACACGCACTCGCGGGTGATTCCACGTCACCTTAAATTTAATATGGATCCGACAACACCATCTCAATTGAAGATTATTTCTTTTATCCACATGTATAACTTCAAAGCCAAATTTCTCACAGCCCAATTAGTTCAACATAGCGTGTTAGCCTCAACCGGCTGTAGCAACTCGTGCTTACGCGCCCATCATATGTATGAACATAACCATGTCTCTGGTTATAATAGCTGTTCATAATTAATTCCAGCATTGTCAATTAACCTCATATTAACCAAAACCTCGTTTCAAACTTTCACAACTCTGACAGCAATTGACAAGGCATGAAGATCTCATAATTATTTACTCAAATTAATGAGTCACATTTAACGCCACCTGGACACTCCCCTTGTAGGCTAAAATTCAATAATTACAGCACGAATATGGCAAAATATGCACGAAAACACATAGAAGAATTATCAAATAAGCCTAACAGGCATGGCTCCCTATCAGTGCTATAGTACAAATTAAATTGAACAGAGGGAGAATTTAAAACACATAAATTTTCATCACAAGGATCTCGTCCTTATATAACTTCCACCGCGGCTCATAGCCCAGTTTAATCTTTTCATATCATATTAAAAATGCAAGGATCTCGTCCTCAACTCTGAATCACAAGTAATATGCACACCGTGCCAACCAAAATCTATCCATTTCTCCTTTAAAAGTAATTTCCTTTAATCGAAATCATGATACATAATGAACTCCCATACCGGTAGGGCATGTAAGTCATAAGGCTTAAATCAATTATCTCGAAATTACATCAAAACCCACTATAGTGAGTAACAGAAAGTCACTTTTGGATTCATAGCCCTCAATAGTGTACAAAACAAAAATGTTAGACACGGCTAAGACTATCAAAATATCCCAACAGGGATAAACACAATAGTCAAGTGCAAATTCACAAACTCACCATATAAATCAATCGCCCATAGTAACATCCTCCGACCACAATAACTGGAATTTCAGGAATCTGGTGCCCCCAACACATTGCATGACGCATATAAATCCCGTTCCAAATCTCGCAATACTGCCACGACGAAAGAGACGTGTAGAAGCTTGTAGCCACCTACCGAATCAATAATTCATGGAGTCTCTCATCCTGTCAAGTACCATTACCTCATTCTGAATTGAATAACGATATTTCCTTTTAATGTGCCTTATATAAATATGATTGCATAGATTTCAGCTCCAATAATCTCGTCTCACCCGGTGCAAGCTGCTCATGCAATAAATCGCCAGAAACACCGACTCAGCTCTCATATGGCGCCATCAATGCGCCGACAAGCTACAATTTGAACATGTCACATAAAGAGGAACAACTCTAGAAAAGAATTATCCAGCGCGCATAACGAATAAAACGGTCAAATAGATGTTACGAACCCTTCTCAAAGGATGAGAAAGAAAATACGCAGGAATAGGTATAGGGGACCGTACTCAACATAACACTGTTGCGGCACGCAACCCGATCCATACATGATACCGTTACGCGAGATTAAAAGAATTTCTCATAACCCCTGAACTATTAGTAGAATGAATACTTCATTGGCTAGAACCCCTTTCACTCAACTCATTTCATAATAACCATGGCAACATGCAACTGAATTCCCATAACTACAGAAAATACAAACCTCGAGTTGTGGTGTAAACCATCATGACTCTTCCGGAGTCCATTCACACAAAAGGGCAATTCGAAGCAATATCTCCCAAATCAATCAAGTCATGGTGGCTATCGGACCTGCACGTACAACCACATACCATATGTAAAACTTCACACGCCGAAGGAACTAATCATTACCACCATCACACCGATTAAAACATTGCTAACCGACCCAATTTCTTTCAATTTACTCTTGACCTGACTTAGAAATATAATAGCTCCATTCACAACATAGTGAACTCAATTCGCATTCACCTCGAGTGACCCGAATCGCGAGACCACATCGTCTCAATACT
>MCJB01004439.1:0-14258 GCA_002018475.1 Nicotiana obtusifolia
GGATGATCTATGGAGAAGGCAAGGACAGATAGTCATGTCGAGGTGTTGGTGTTGCGATCATCCTCAGGAGGAATCGATCGACCATATTTTTTTATCGAGTCCTACAGCTAAGAAGGTCTGGGAAATTTTCATGGGGGCAGCAGGAATTATTGAACCTCGAGTTCAATTAAAACAAGTTATTAGAAGTTGGTGGAGTGCAGGGTGTTGTCCGAAATTGAAACCATTATTTCAGGCAGCTCCGGCCATAATCACATGGGAGCTATGGAAGAGAAGAAACAAGGGCAAGTATGGAGGAAATGTGTTGACTAATAGAGTGATACATGAAGTAAACAGGACCTTATATTACTTGGCAAGAAGCAGATACCCATGGTTGGCCACTATACCATTGTTATGGCCGGAGATGATTCAATATTTTGAAGCATATAGGCCGATATTGGTCACGAAGAGAATAGTGTGGAAATTTCCGAATCGCGGGTGGTACAAATGTAATACGGATGGGGCGTCGAAAGGAAATCCTGGGCCTAGTTCGAGTGCATTTTGTGTGAGGAATGACAATGGAGATTTAGTGTTCGCAAAAGCAGTCGACATCGGAGTGAATACCAATATAGTCTCGGAGGCGAAGGCAATATTACACGGGCTTCACTATTGTATGGAAAATGACTTGCATCCGCTTGTATTAGAGACCGATTATTTGGAGTTGAAGAAGGTCATCGAGGGAGAGTGGGATGTTCCTTGGGCTATCAGTACAGAAGTGAAGATGATTAAGGAGATGAAGGATCACTTTAATATGATTTTTCAACATGTATTCAGAGAAGGAAATGCGCTGGCAGATTTTTTAGCTAACATGGTTTTTTCTTTTGCAGGTACTTTACAGTTTTGCTCGTTCGACGAGTTACCAAGTGCAGCAAGGAAGCTAATCAACTTAGACAAGGCGCAAACACCTAATCTTAGGATTAGGATTGCAAAGAGAAGAGCTTCAGACTAATGTTTTTCCATGACGATTATTGGCCTTGTTGCCTTAAAATTGGTGCACTATTAGAACATTATTCAGTGGTATTAGTGTGTTATCACACTCAATCTGGAGGTGGGATAATAGTGTACGAATCTATAAGGCATCGAGGTAATTTTTTCTGGTTCGTTATTAGCTCGAGCACAATGTGGTTAATGGAATTTGGTCATTATGTTGCTTTGAGTACGAACAAAGGACGACACTATTACTTCTTAGAAATTGGACATCATGCTATTTCAAGATTGGACAAATTCATCTCCTTACTGGAAATTGGGCAGTGGTCGTGTCCAGATTTGGAAGGAACAAAAGATCGAACATATTTGTTTGGCATCAGCTGGAACGACATGAATTGGCAGAGAGTTCAAACATCGATGTTTCTTATTGAAGACATCGATGTCGCTGTGGATCTGTTTGGTTTTCAGCTGATACTGTTTATATTGCTTGATAGGAATTTATACTCGCTTAGCGATATTATAATTTGTGCATTATTGACACATTATCCAGTGGTATTAGTATGTTATCATACTCAATCTGGAGGTGGGTTAATAGTGTACGAATGTAATATGCGGCGAGGTAATTTCTTTTTTTGGAGCAAATATATTATCTGGAACACAACTTTATGTGATCGAACGTGGACAAGTGTTATTCGAAGTTTGATACTGTTGGTTCGAAGTTGGATGCATCTTCACGTCGAGAACTTGAGGTTAGTGATTAATTTTGAATTCGGACAAAGGTTGACGCTACATAGCAATAAAAGTCGAACAATGGTTTGCATTAACTGGAAGCTGCCGCATTACAATTTGTACATTATTAGAACGCTATCCGGTGGTATTAGTGTGGTATCATGCTCAATCCGGAGGTGGGATAATAGTGTGCGAAGAAATAAGGCAGCGAGGTATTTCCGAAAACGAGGTTAGTTGGAACAAAACTATACTTGCTCGAATTTGGACACTTTGTTCGGAATTGGTTTGAGATAAAACAAATGTTGAGGTCAGTGGTTGTCTTTAGGTTTGGGCAAAATCAGCTGGAATTACATCAATGTTGTTCGAAGGCAAAAGTTAGTTTGTACTGGAAAAAGTTTCGACGACAGCAAGCTAGGAGTGAATAGCCGTGTTTGGAATTGATGTAATGTGAAGGAAGATGGAGATTCATGTTGGCCATATCGCAAAATTTGGCGCCTGGTGAGAGCGTTAGAGGTGCTACTATATTTTGCAATTGCTACATGAATACATATGACTTCACGATAGAGATTTGGGCTACATACGAGTTGTAATAGTTAGATAGTTTATAGTTATTAGCTTTGTTTGATTTAGTTTCGGACAAATTGTAATTTATTTGTGTTTCAGATTTTTTTATATATATATATAACCTCTAAGCAATCAGCTTAGAGGTATATTTGCTTCAAAAAAAAAAAATGTTTAAAGAATGTGAAAAAATATTCTAAGTCTTATCTAAAATACTCGCTATTTGAGAATGATTGTGTACATACTTTTGAAAAGAAAGGAAGTTATTTGTTTTTGACATTATAAGTGGGAAATTATCTTTTAAAATATATGTATACTTGTTAAGTTGAAGACTAGATATGCTTTATTTTCGAGAATGATCTTGTAAAAAAGTTCCTTGTTTTGAAAGAAGTTGAGTATATAATTTTAGAAAAGGGGTATTACCTATTTGTAACTTAGTAAAGTAAGGAACCATTTAGAAAGTATACCTCAAGTTGGAATGAGTGTGCCCTTTTTGTAAATCAATTTTCAACGGGAACCTTGTATTTAACTCGTTGAGCTTTATCATTTTGTAAGCTTGGTTGGGTTTTTATTTTACTTCTTGAGGACAACTACTTAAATGATTTTTGCGATCTAATTTCCCAAAGAGAGTTCGCTTTTGCTTTTAAATCTGCCAAAGTCTAAACTTATTGAAAATCATTAGTGATAACAAAATAAAGCCTTTCATTTATTGGAAAATTAGGTTTGAAAATTAATTAATGATCAAACAGTAGAGTTATTAGGGTGAGCAAAACTTCTAATTTAAATTTTACCTACGAGTCTTGGGTTTTTCTAATTTCCCTTTTTTGTAGCTAATCCACTAGGCAAGGTGCCTAGGGCTAGTTTTTATACAAAATAAAAAATAAAAAATAAGTAACATGATGTCTTACAAAGATCAAGGGAATATAATATGTGACTATCATAGCCACTATTACCATCGTTGAGTAAGTGAAACTCAAGAATGGCATTACATTTTGGCCTACAAAACTATATTGTGGCAACATATCTAACTAGGTAATATAATTTGGAAACATGAGTGCCCATAGTCTTGAAATTTGATGAATCTTTTGCAATACATAGCCAAGTAGCTTCATAGACTTAGGCTTTTGTGTTGTGTACTGCTTTCTTTGTGCAATCGATCCTAGCCTTAATACCTTCGAACTATCATCGTTAATCTTCTTGAGCCATTTATAAGAGAGTATCTCCAGATCACCCTCTATTGAGTCACATCGAAATGTCCAACTGCATTCATCTCTGTTGTTCCTATGTCTTGTCCTTATTATTTCATGTACAATCCTTGCATGTATATGTATCAGCCAAGCAATTATACCTTCCTTCTGTACCCTATTTGATGTGTGTAGATTGCATTTCCTCCCAGCTATCTTCAAAGTTCCCGTTACATCGTCCAAACAGGTTTGTCCAGTTATAGCAGAACTGGGCATTGTCATTGTATATATGTTCTATGCCTAGATGTGTGCCTTCCGTGCTCCAAAAGGTGAATTGGTTTTCCTCGTTTGTGCATTTGAAAGGTCATTTTTCCTGGCAACTTCGTTGCTGGATGAAGTGCACATAAAATGCATTTAAACCTCCTTTATGGTTTCCAGTAAAGGGGTATCCTATCAGCTCTATATGATCATTTTCCTCCATGCTTGTGCTTACCTTAACTCTTTTCCAATGGAATGAGCACTAGGTACTAGTACCACCCATTCAAGTCGAGTCAAAGGGTAAGGCATGGTCACCATAACTTGTCCTGCAAAAAAGAAAACTATGTTACTAGTAAAAGAATCCATTATACTCTTCTTATGGATTTGGGTATAACAGATGTAAGTACTACCTCGATCATCTATCTTCACCCTCCTTCTCACAATTCCTCCTTCCTTCTCAGATCTATTACTCCTCATAAACATCTCCTCCATGAACTTCAACTCCTGACTACTCTTATTCGTATATATGGACATTGTAATTTTTTACTGTTTACAATCCTTCTACCTTGTACTTCCAGTTCTTGAAACCCACGCGCTTCAATGCAACTATTATCAAGAGCATAATTAGCTAAGTAATCAGCTAGCTTATTTTCCTCCCTCATGATATGCGATATTTTAAAGTTGTTTTCCTCCATGATATCATTGATCTCCTCCATATATGTAACGACTGCCCAAGGTGCTATCCATGTATCATCAATCGCATTTTCATTAACATTGAATCTGTTTGTAGCAGGATGTGTGTATATCGATGTTGCATGTAATATCTCAACGCCTCTAGAATATCAATTGCCTCCGCGTCATTATTAGTAACCTCCTAAATCTCTCTTCTTAATGCAAACCTTACATCTCCTGCTTCATCCCTTAAGATAAATCCGATTGAACTCTTGCCTGGATTAGCCCTTGATGCCCTATCTGTATTCACCTTTATCCACCCTAGATTAGGGAAGTCCCATAACACCTTAGTAAACTTTAGCTTTGGAGTGTACATTTCCAGCATATGCAGTAACTCCGGCCATTTGTGTGGCACATTTTGAAGACTAGGCTTCCTTACTCTAACTAGCGCTTGGAGTGTTGAGGACACCTAATATATGACTCTGATGACTGAGACAATTTCCCCATATTTCATGCTGTTCCTTCTCTTCCAAATTTCCCACAAGATTATCGATGGCAAGTCTTGAAAATAGGTTTCAACCTAGTTAAAACCTCGATTGTCCAGCACTTAACCACAGTCTACTGCAGTGACAAACCATCCATATTAATTCCAGCATTTGACATGAAATAGAACTATACAGTACGAGCTGCATAAGATCTGTAAATACATGGACAAAGTTTCTTTTTCCGGATTAGGGCAGCACCACCTAAATGGCATGAAATAACCCAACCTCCTAAAGTAGTCATCTAATGGCAGCTTGCCTTTCCATATTTTCCACATGAAAAAAGTAATCTTAAAAGCCAATCCTTTCATCCACATATATTTTGTATGCGACATTATGATCCCTTCTCCTCCTTGTATATTCCCAGGCAGATTTCACAGTAAAATTGCCCCTAGGTTCCAGCATCCAATATGGACTATCAAGCTCGTCATGTGCTCTTGGTGGATTGACATTCTTTTTAATATTTTCAGCCAAATCTTAGTGGAAGAATCTCTTGTAACTTGCCTTCATCCCATGCATTGTCCAACACAACTTCATATACATTATTTATGGATTCATCGCAGAAGAAATCAGGAGGAGTAATGAAATATAAAGCACCCAAGCTTGTCCAATTTTTGAACCAAAATAAAGAAGAGCCCATTCTTGGTTTCCATATCATTTGATGTTCAATCTCATCTCAACATTCAAGCATTTTCCTCCAAATATGAGATCCATTTATCTATGGCACAACCATAGCATTCATCTTCTTACAATATTCTTGGCTCATGATCGAACTCCATAATTGTCACGACCCAAATCGAAGAGCCACAAAGGGCACCCGGTGCTTACTCAACCGAGTACCAATATAATCTATCTTTCTTATCGTACTATCATGGGTAAATGACCCGGAAAGGCCGTCATGAGATACTAGAATAAAACATAAGGGAGTACTCCACATATGACGACCCAACATGATATACAAACTTATACATGTGATATACGGGCCTCTAAGGCCGACACGATTATTTGTACACTCAAAACATAGGCCGAAAAGGCCATAAAAGTACCCATATAAATGACATCTGTCTACAAGCCTCTAAGAGTACATAAACGTCATAACGGTCGCCACATGGCCTGCCATACCAATCATTACATGTCAAAGCATACTGACCAAATAGGCAACTCCGGAACAAGTGGAGTGCACTAACACCTTCCGCTGAGCTGATAGCCTACTAGGAGGACCGTCAACCTATCTACGGGACTTGCAGGCATGAAATGCAGGATCCCCGGGCAAAAGGGGTGTCAGTACGAATAAAGTACCGAGTATGTATGGCAGGAAAGCATAAATAAGAATACTAATGTAAAGAGAGATAGAGAAGATACAACCTGTAACATCTAAGTGACTCTGAGGGAAGCTGGCATGAATGCATGATACATATATATACATATACTTATAAAAACATACGCCTCTGTGGGCACCATCATCATCATATCGTACCCGACCTCGAAGAGGACTCGGTAAAATGTACCCGGCCATCATAAGGCTTGGTAGAATCGTACACGGCCACGTGGAGCTTGGTAAGCCCAATTGATCAGTGGTTGCACAATAGGTTCCGTACCCAGCCGACTATAGCGCGTCTCGGTAGACTAAAATAGATACATATATATATATATATATATATATATATATATATATATATATATATATATATATATATATATATATATATAATGCGTGCTGGACCCAAGGAATCACGTTCTAAACCTTTTGGAGTGATGTAAGGTCGTTGCACCTTCAATTAACATTATGGACTTCCATACCATCAATATGAACCTAATAGGATTCAAGGATCATACATACTTTCATAGAATAACATTATAAGGAAAGAACAACATGGACAACCTTAGTTGTAGGAGTAGATCTGTTATGAAATAGCATATCGTTTGCATTCATTTCACTTTAGATCATGCCAAAATAAAGAAGGAAGTGCCTAAGATACCTTTGCAATCTTCTCTCCAATCGTCAACCAAGCTCAATATGATCTTCTTACGTCACCATTGAGTAAACCGACTTTGTCGTCATCACCTATGTATTGTAACTCTCATATGTCAAAACCAATATTATACAAGAAAATGGACAACACCTCCCCTGTTTTTACTACACCCCATAAGTTACTAAAAATCACCAAACAACCCAAACAACAACAGTAGCTATATGGAACACAACCAGCACAATAACACGCCGAGCGGCAAGCTCGGTTCATGTCTAATAACACTATATTTTAAACCCTTTACCTCTTATTTATATTCAGGAAAATGTTGATAATAAAAAAAAAATATACTCAGATTATTACATAAACTTTCCATCCATAAAACGCTGCAAGAAAACCTCCCAAACATCCAACAATCAACAACATTACTAACAAGCCTTTCGATCGATATCTCACAAGTTCTTGCTTCAACGACTTAGCCGTAACTTGGATAAGCTTAAGTACAAGTAGAGTATGAGGTTACTTAATTTTAAAAATATAGAACAACTCCAATTTGATCTTAGTTCACCACGAAATATCCTTCCAACGCAGCCACAAGAACAAGGAAGCGAAAATAGCAATCAATTCGGGTTTCTCGGCACTAGAATCACTTTGAAAGACTTGAAATCACCTAGAGTTGATATGAAAACCTTGGGAGAGTACATTAAAGAACTTAAAACACTTTTAAAAACTCCCCACACGATCTGGAACCACAACAAAATAAGCAACCACAAGAAGAACAAGAAACTGACTAGCGCCATGGGATTCACGACACTTGATTTATGTTGTTTGACCTTGGTTTGGGTCTTGGATCATGAGAGAAATTTGAGAGAAAGTTTTTAGGTGTGTAGGGTCTGAAAAGAGTGAAAAGTAATGAGTTAAAACGGTCTTTAGGGGTCACATAAAATATCAATATATCTCAACTACCTAAGTGAGTCCCATAGGGAGCTGCTTGCGCAGTCTCGCGAAAATGCGTATATCTTTCTACTCCGATGTCGTATCGACAAACGGTTTAATGAGAAGGAAGCTAGACTTGTAGATATTAACTTATATGTGGATCACCCTCTAAATCCTATTGTATTGGGAGAAAAGCTCTGCTACATTTGACCTAAGTTTCAGCACATTATGAATGTTACTTATGATGACCTTTGCCAACTTTTGTTCCACAATTCGCTTGACTTCGAAACGTAAACGTAACAAACGAATATCATAAGACTAAAATAACTCATAACATAACCTCCTTATCATGTTAAGAACCCTAGTATCACCCCAAAAGTAAATGTTATAACATTCCAAACTTGTTGACTTTCGACGAAACATATTTTCTTCAATTCGTTTAGCTTCTAAGCTTTCCAACCATCTTGGTACTTGTTATTCATGATCTTAAACTTTTGTAACCTCCAGCGTAATATGATTAACTTACTTTATGTACTTTCAAAGACGATGTCAGGACCCAAAATCCCAACCCGGTCGTGATGGCGCCTCTCGTGGGGACAAGGCAAGCCAAACCAATCTAATTCCGTTCAACAATTAAATTACACAGTTTTAAACAAGATTAGATTAACAACAAAGTCAGTCGGAATATATATAAGTAGTACCATCCCGACTACAGCCCTCAGATCGGGGTGTCACTAAGTCATGAGCCACTAGAGAAGGCCTAATGAAAATATAACTATTACAATATCTTAAGTACAATTGTTTGAGGAAGGTAAAGTCAACAAAAGAAAAGAGTTACGGAGCTGCGGACGCAAGCAGCTACCTCGTAATCTTCGAAGCTCCGGTCCAGCAGTAGTAATCAGTACCTCTGAGCGGGACCGCTAACGCCTGAATCTGCACACAAGGTGCAGGGAGTAAAGTGAGTACTTCCAACTCAGTGAGTAATAAAAGTAAATAAGAACTGAAGATAAGAAACACCCAAATCATTAAACAATCCACATAAATTACTGAAGTAAGCAGAACAATCACAAAACCAGTAATGCAATGCAATGCAATGCAATGCAATGCGAGTCATGACTATCGTGGCGGACGTGCCACCCGTTCCCCTGGGTACCCGCGCTCGGTGGGTGGTTCTGGCGCAATATATATCGTGACGGCGTGTCACCCGATCCATGCAATCTATACCTCGGCGTGCCACCCGATCCATGCAATCTATACCTCGTGGCGGCGTGCCACCCGATCCATGCAATCTATACCTCGTGGCGGCGTGCCACCCGATCCATGCAATCTATACCTCGTGGTTGCGTGCCACCCGATCCATGCATGTCATATGCCTCGTGGTGGCGTGCCACCCGATACTTTAAAATCATTTGAAAACAGCATATGTGTTTCAAAACCAAATTGATGAATGAATCATGCAACAACAATGGCAATATGCCAAATAACACCCCTGTAGGGTCCTCATAACTGGCGGTATGCCCAACATTATGATACAATATACAACAACAATTACCCTCTGAAGGGTTCACATGACCGGCGCGAAGCCCAAACATGGCAATTAGCCCAATCATAATGATATCATTTGAGTTTCAGTCAAGAATACAGTAGAAACCATCAGTCGGGATGGACCAAGTCCCAATCCCCATACATAAACAAACCCATGTTCATCACCGAGCATGTCCCTCACCTCATTATAGTACTAAGAGGTGCACTCCGGGGTTTCTAACCCTCAGGACATCATTTACAAGTATTACTCACCTCGAATTCGACTAAATCCTTAGCCCGCGACGCTCTTGCCCTTTGTGTTGGCCTCCTCGTGCGTCGAATCTATTAAATTTCACAATCATTATGTCAAATTAAGCTATGGGGTCAACACCCAAGCAAAATAATCGGAATTACTATGAAATTCCCAATTCAGCAAAACCCGGGCCCCGGGCCCACTTCTCGAAATTCAGAAATTATTACTAAAACATGTTCCTTATCTCTTTACGAGTTTACCCATATAAGATTTGTCGGATTCCGACTTCGAATCAACCTCAATCCCCAATTTCATATTTTTAGCAATTGAGAAGAACCCTAGATTCTTCTTTCACAACTCATGGATTCATGAGGGGATTGAGCATAGAAATCATTATCTAAGAGGGAATTAGGGCATGAAATACTTACCCGTTGTTTTCCTTGAAGTTCCCTCTCTATTTGTTCCAACTTCACTTCAATCCTCTTCTTAAAAGCCCACAATTAACTTCTAAGGTGTTGCAACCCTTTCCTTTGCAAGATTATTCACGAAAATCTACTTGCGTGAGAGTTTTAGGGTTGATTTCTAGTGATTCCTTGCTTTTGTAATTGTTTTCTTTCGTGGGTATGTGTTTCGTATCTCAGTAGTGCCAAAAATGAACCCTAGGTCCTATTTATAGGGTGTTAAAATCGGGCAAAATCACTGAAGCTGGGCCATTTCGCGACCCCTAAGTGCAAATTCGCGGTTCGCATAACCCAATCGCGAACCGCTTTTCCATCGCGAAATGGACAACCAAATTGCCCAGGTATTCTGCCTCACTTCGCGATGCCCAGGTGAGTTTCGCGGTTCGCTTTTCAATTTCGCGAATCGCGAACTCACCGCGAAATCAGTCCAATGTTTCTGCCCATGTTCGCGACCTCTCTTGTCAATTTCGCGATGCGCATTTCGAGTTCGCGAACCGCGAACTCGTCGCGAAACGACCCCTCACCTTTCTACTCTACTTCCCGATGGCCTTTGCCATTTTCGCGATCAGCCTTTCCAATTCGCGAACCGCGAATTGGCCGCGAACCTTGACTGATTTCTGATTTCCATCTGGTTTTACAAAATTAAGCCTAACTTTTCCATACGGAGTCCGATTTAAACGATTCTTTTTGATATGGCTCCGTAATTTCGATACGGAGCTAATGCCTCAAACAAAATTGAGTTTGGAGCTTGTTTACTAATTTTAATATCAATTACACCAGAAATTGTGAAGTCAACGCTTCGTTAAACGATGTATTTAGTCCCGTCGACTATTCAAAATTCATCCGAGACCCCCGGGACTTTATCTGAACATGCATACATGTTCTACAATCTCATTTAGACTTGTTCCAATCATCTGAACACCAAAATACACATCAATTTATTAGGTTTGCATTAGATTCAAACCTACGGACTCCAAGGACCCTTAAATCGATCCTTTGATCCGAACCTGACCAAACCATGTCCAAATGGTCTGAAATTTTGCACGCAAGTCTTAAATTGCATAACGAAGCTACAGCAACTTTCGGAATTTCATTCCGACTTCCGGATCAAAATTTCACCTGTCGACCGGAATTTCGAGCTTCACCGATTATACTTCGAATGCCACTCACTCATTTTTGATTTCATTTAGTATAATTAATGAAATAAATCGGGGCGTAAAACGGGTCATTACATTCTCCCCCTCTTAAATAAACGTTCGTCCTCGAACGAGTCAAGAAACATACCTGGAATTTCAAAGAGTTGTGGATATTTGCTTCGCATCTCATGCTCAGTTTCCCAAGTAGCCTCTTCCATGGGCCGACCTCTCCACTGAACTTTCACTGAAGCTATTTCTTTGGACCTCAGCTTCCGAACCTGACGATCCAAGATTGCCACCGGCTCTACCTCATAGGTCAAGCCATCATCTAACTTAATCGCGTTGAAGTCCAAAATATGAGATGGGTCTCCAACGTACTTTCTAAGCATAGAAACATGAAATACCGGATGTACACTCGACAGATTGGGTGGCAAGGCAAGCTCATATGCCACTTCCCCCACTCGTCGAAGTACTTCAAACGGTCCAATTACCGAGGACTCAATTTACCTTTCTTTCCGAACCTCATAACACCCTTCATAGGTGAGACTTTCAGCATAACTTTCTCACCAACCATGTAAGATACATCTCGTACCTTCCTGTCGGCATAACTCTTTTGCCTCGACTGTGCAGTGCGAAGCCTTTCCTGAATTATCTTCACCTTTTCCATAGCATCCTGGACTAGGTCAGTCCCCAGTAATCTATCTTCGCCGGGCTCGAACCAACCAATTGGAGATCTACACCGTCTCCCATACAGAGCCTCATACGGAGCCATTTGAATGCTCGACTGATAACTATTGTTATAGGCGAACTCTGCAAGTGGCAGAAATTCATCCCATGAACCTTTGAAATCAATGGCACAAGCACGCAACATATCTTCCAAGATTTGAATGGTACGTTCAGATTGTCCATCCATCTGAGGATGAAATGCTGAACTCTATTCTACCTGAGTTCCCAACTCCCTCTGCACGGCTTTCCAGAACTGCGAGGTGAACTGAGTACCTCTATCAGAAATGATAGAAATGGGAACACCATGCAATCGAACGATCTCTCGGATATAAATCCTTGCCAATCGTTCTGAGGAATAAGTAGTACATACCGGGATGAAGTGTGTGGACTTGGTCAGCCGCTCCACAATCACCCAAATAGCATCGAACTTCTTCAAAGTCCGTGGGAGTCCAACAACAAAGTCCATAGTGATCCGCTCCCATTTCCACTGGGGAATAGCTATCTGCTGAAGCAAACCACCCAGCCTCTGATGTTCATATTTTACTTGCTGACAGTTGAGACACCGGGACACGAATCCCACAATATCTTTCTTCATCCTTCTCCACCAATAATGTTGTTTCAAATCTTGGTACATCTTTGCAACACTCGGATGAATCGAATACCGTGAGCTATGGGCCTCCTCCAGGATCAATTCCCGAAGACCATCTACATTGGGTACACAAATTCTACCCTGCATTCTTAACACTCCATCGTCACCGATGGTCACATCTATAGCATCATTATGCCGAACTCTGTCCTTAAGGACAAGTAAATGCGGATCGTCATACTGACGCTCCCTGATACGGTCATATAACGAAGACCGAGAAACCATACAAGCCAACACCCGGTTAGATTCCGAGATGTCTAATCTTACCAGTCTGTTAGCCAAGGCCTGGACATCGACTGCGAGAGGTCTCTCTCCAACTGGAATGTATGCCAGACTTCCCATACTCACTACCTTTCGGCTCAAAGCATCGGCCACCACATTGGCCTTTCCCGGATGGTATAGTATAGTAATATCATAATCCTTGAACAATTCTAACCATCTCCGCTGCTTCAGATTAAGATCTTTCTGCTTGAACAAATGTTGAAGGCTACGGTGATCAGTGAATACTTCACATGCTACGCCGTATAAGTAATGCCTCCAAATCTTTAAAGCATGAACTATGGCAGCAAGTTCTAAATCATGTAAAGGGTAGTTCTTCTCATGAGGCTTCAACTGACGAGAAGCATACGCAATAACTCTAACCTCCTGCATTAGTACACAACCTATACCAATCCTCGAGGCATCACAATATATGGTATATGAACCTGAGGTTGATGGTAGAACCAATACTGGAGCTGTGGTCAAAGCTGTCTTGAGCTTTTGGAAGCTCTCCTCACACTTGTCCGACCATACAAACGGAACACCCTTTTGGGTCAATTTGGTCAAGGACGATGCAATAGATGAGAATCCCTGTACAAATCGACGGTAGTAACCTGCCAATCCAAGGAAGCTACGGATCTCTGTGACTGAGGACGGTCTAGGCCAACTCTGGACCGCCTCTATCTTCTTTGGATCCACCTGTATACCCTCACTGGACACCACGTGCCCCAAGAAAGCCACTGAATTGAGCCAAAACTCACACTTGGAGAATTTTGCATAAAGCTTCTCCTCTCTCAATCTCTGTAATACAACCCGCAGGTGTTCTGCATGCTCTTCCTGGCTACGTGAGTACACCAGGATGTCATCAATGAAGACCACCACAAACGAATCCAGATAAGGCCGAAATACATTGTTCATTAACTGCATGAACGCTGCTGGGGCATTGGTTAGCCCGAAGGACATAACAAGAAACTCATAGTGGCCATATCTGGTCCGGAAAGCAGTCTTAAGAATATCCGCTTCCCTGATCTTTAACTGGTGATAACCTGAACGGAGATCAATATTAGAGAACACTCGTGCTCCCTGAAGCTGGTCAAATAAATCATCAATACGAGGCAAAGGATATTTATTATTGATCGTTGCCTTATTCAGTTGCCTATAATCGATGCACATTCTCATCGTGCCATCCTTCTTTTTCAAAAATAGGACCGGTGCACCCCAAGGTGACACACTAGGGCGAATGAACCCTTTATCTAGGAGCTCTTGAAGTTGCTCCTTTAATTCCTTCAACTCCGCTGGTGCCACACGATACGGTGGAATAGAGATGGGCTGAGTGCCCGGCACCAGGTCAATACCGAAGTCAATATCCCTGTCCGGCAGCATGCCCGGTAAGTCAGTAGGAAATACATCGGGAAATTCCCGAACAACTGGAACAGAAT
>MCJB01004446.1:5578-63344 GCA_002018475.1 Nicotiana obtusifolia
TATATATCAGACCGAGGAGGTCAATTTACGGCTAACTAACTTTTTGAGGTCTTTTCAGAAGGGTTTAGGCACACAAGTGAATCTCAGCACGGCATTCCATCTACAGACTAATGGACAGGCTGAACGTACCATTCAGACACTGGAAGATATGCTACGAGCATGTGTTCTAGATTTTAAGGGAAATTGGGATGACCATCTTCCACTCATAGAATTCGCCTACAATAATAGCTACCATTCCAGTATTAAAATGGCTCCGTACGAGGCACTATACGGTTGGAGATGTAGGTCACTAGTTGGATGGTTCGAAGTCGGTGAGAAAGAATTATATGGGCCAGACTTGATCACCAAGCCATTGAGAAGGTGAAAGTGATACAAGAGCGACTGAAGACGGCCCAAAGCAGGCAAAAATCTTATGTCGATGTCCGACGGCGTGACCTGGAATTTGAGGTTGGTGATTGGCTTTTCTTGAAGATCTCACCGATGAAGGGTGTTATGCGTTTTGGGAAGAAGGGTAAACTGAATCCGCGGTATATCGGGCCGTACAAAATTCTTCGACGAATTGGACAGGTTGCTTATGAGTTAGAATTGCCATCTGAATTAGAATTTGTCCATCCGGTATTCCACGTATCTATATTGAGGAAATGTATTGGAGACCCTTCTCGGGTCGTCCCTATCAAAGATGTAAAAATTACAAGGGATCTGTCATATGAAGGAATGCCAATAGCTATATTAGACCGACAAGTCCGCAAGCTAAGAACAAAGGATGTAGCTTCCGTCAAAGTATTGTGGAAGAACAAGAATACGGAAGAATGACCTGGGAAGAAGAGGATGAGATGAAGTCTAAATACCCTTACCTGTTCCAGCATGGAGATAATGAGGGTTCCGGGGGAACGCAGGACGCATTAAAAGGAGAAACGTCTCTATGAGGTAAGCAATAACGTGGGAATACTCTTTCTTAATACAAAGTGGTGATACGTGGATAATGTACATAGCTATAATGCTTTGTATAGCCTTGTAAGCCTATAGGTTGGGTTTAACTGCTTGTGAGTTTTGCTAGGGTCCGTTTTATAGAGAAAACTCAGCCGAAAATTTCCGTCAGAAATCCACAATGAGTTAAAATCCCCGTAAACCCTTACATTCGGGGATGAATGTTTCTAGGGGGAGAGGGTATTATAACCCATATTTTGTACTCGTTAGATTACGCCGTAAGATAGTCTACATAGGTCCGAGAAGAGATTACCTTTGAGATAATAAGATTTTAGTCCTATTGGTTTTAAATGATGCAAGGGTGTATAAGGGTGGTTAACAAGTATTAGAAGATAAACGAGTTAAGGATATTGTAACTCGTATTTTCGGGTAAATCGGGAGGTGATTAACATTACCAAGAGGTCATGTTCTAAGGTATTTGGATCATATAATATCCGTTTCATAAGTCTTGAAGTCAAACGAGTTGTGAAACAAAAGTCGACAAAGGTTGTCGCAACTTGGGTTCATAATTTTACTCATACATTAGGTCAAATGTTTCTGAGCTTTTCTCCCAATTTACAAGGAAATTACGGGGTGATCTACCTACCAAATTAAATATCTATTAGTCTAGTTTCCAATGCATCAAACCATTTTTCAATACGATCTCGGAGTATAGAGATAATTGAATTTCCGCAGACCTGCGCAGATTGGTAGGTGACAAGTAGGTGCATCACCTACTTGCCAAAATTAGGGGATAAAATTAAAAGTCCCAAAGTCGGCCAAGAGAGGAATTTTAACGAGTTATAAACTCAGTTATTTCACCCTTATTTCAGACCTTCAAAACCAAATTGAACCCCTGCAACCCCTCCCCATAAATCCCACACAAACCCTAATCGATTTTCCCTCTCTTTCAAGTTCTAATTGGGGGTGAAACCTAGAGTTTGAAGAACCAAGGAAACGACTGAGTTATCCAACAAGTAAGTTAATTTTACTGCTCTCTTTCATACATTTTTTCTCCTGTGAATTCATGGTAATTCGTTCTATACATGTAAGAACTCACAGGACGATGATCGGAAGCCGTGAGTTCGAGTTATTCACTTGTAGCGGACTGTTTTGCGGACTGTTTTGTGTTGCTGTTGGGCAGCGTGTTTTACTACTGTTTTGTGGATTTTTAGAGGAATAAGGGTGTGGATAAACACCATATAGATTTAGGGTTGTGGGCTGATAGTTCTTCATAACATTTCCGGGTCGTTTGACACGACTACGGTGGCCATCGTATGTATGAAGTGATTAGCTTGTGCGTTGACTGTTTTGGAAGGCTCAGTATGATTCTTATTGATGTTGTTTGGGCTGTTTGGTGATTGTTTTGAATTTTGTGAATTCATATATATAGGGGAGGTGTTGTCCGTTTTATCGCAAAATAGGTTACAGTTGATACATAATAGTTACGACGCTTAAACGATATCGGTAGGGTCATTTCTCTTATTGTAGACTAAGGAGTCGTGGAATATTCATAGCTTGAGATTGGGAAGTATATACAAGGTATGTGAGACTGTCCTTTTCCTTCTTTTGCATGACTCTGATTGTACATAATGCAATGAACGAACCCAAAGATATTCTACTCTTAGAAGGTAGTAGTACTTATATTGTTTTCCCCTTATGGGAGGATTGATGTTGATGTTACTTCTTTGACCTTGCGCCAGTCCGAAAGGTTGAAACTATGATTCCAATGAGTCCAGCATGCATTATCTATTTTACTCTACCGAGCCGCGCTATAGTCGGCCGGGCAGGCACCTATTGTGCAACCACTGATCAGTTGGGTATGATGAAGATGAGGCCCACAGAGGCGTATGTATATGATGATGATAAGGCCCACAGAGGCGTATGTATGATTTTAAAAAGGATATATATATATATATATATATATATATATATGTATATGTATATGCATGAGCACATCAGGCATCTCATGGTTAGTCGCCCTCAGAGGCATTCAGATGGTACAGATTGTATGTTTCTTATCCCGATACATGTTATTGCTCTTATGTTATGTTTTCCCGTCTTACATACACAGTACTTTATCCGTACTGACGTCCTTTTATTGGTGGACGCTGCATGTCGTGCTGCAGGTCCGGACAGAGAGATAGACGAGGCTCCCCCACCACAGTAGGCTGTCCAGTTCAGCGATATTGGCGAGATCCATCCTTCGGACTTGCCGTAGTCTCGGTATGCATTTTGTTATAGGCATTATGGGCATGTCGGGGCCCTGTTCCGACATAGGTTGCATCATGTATGTTCCAGTAGAGGCTCATAGACAAGGGGTGGGTTTATGTATAGTTGGATTGCCTTGTCGGCAAATTTATTTTTGTTGTATAGTTTTTCATGGCAGCCTTGTCGGCCATGTTATATATGTTTATGTCATTATCTGAAATTTTAGTTGATTAAGATTATTGTCTGGCATTCATACTGATCCCGTCGGCCTTTATAGATAATAAAAAAGGTTAGATAAAATGTACGTTGGTACTCGGCGAGTAAGGCCTGGGTGCTCGTCATAGCCCTCCGGTTTGGGTCGTGATATATATATATATATATATATATCCTCTTTAAAATCATCATATACATATGCCTCTGCGGGCCTCATTATCATCATACCCAACTGATCAGTGGTTGCACAATAGGTGCCATCGCCCGGCCGACCATAACGCGGCTCGGTGTTTATATAATTCCACAATAGGTGCCATCGCCCGGCCGACTATAGCGCGGTTCGGTGTAGTAAAATAGATAATGCATGTTGGACTCATATGAATCATACTTTCATGGTGACCTAAGGTCGAAGAAATAACTACACATCTATCCTCCTGAAGGAGGGGAAACAATATAAGCACTCCTAGTTTCTAAGAATAGAGTATCTTTGAGGGCTTGTTCGTTGCATATGTATAATCGGAATCGTGCAAAAGAAAGAAGGGATAGTCTTACATACCTGGTATTCTCTGCGCCAATTTCAAGCTTCGCACAGTTACAATTTCCTTAGTCTACAATGAAAGAACGATCTTATCGTTATTCTCTAAACGTTATGGCTATAATCAACTTCAGCCCTAAATTTATATGGTGTTCCTCCATACCCTTCTTCCTCCAAAACTTCACAACAATGGTAGTAAGACATGCAACTCAATAGCAACCCAAAACCACCATAACCCAGTCCATTATCAGTAATTAACTTGAACCCATGGCTTCCGATCACCATCCCCTGAGTTCTTACATGCATAAAGCAAAAATACTATGAATTCCTAGGAGAGAGGGTGTATAAAGATAGCAGTAACTTACCTTGCATGTGAGATAACTCAGCCCTTTTTCCTTGGTTCTTCGGCTTCTAGGTTTCACTCTCAATTAGGGCTTGTCAAGGAGGAAAATCAGCTAGGGCTTTTCCTTAATCCTTCAATTTCTAGATTCTTTCCTCAATTTGGAACTTGGAAGAAGGAGAAATTGGTTAAAGTTCGTGTGGGACTTGAGAAGGGGTCGCAGGTGGTTCTCTTTGGTCTTGAGTTTCAGAAATGGTGAAATAACGGGTTTATGCCCCTTTTATAGGTCAATCAATAAGTGACACACGTGTCTGATGCCTGCACGTCTGCGACCGCATTTACGTTGCATAACCAACATGTGGTTCGCATTCTGGACGCGAAACATAGCCCAGAAATCTGTCTCATTCTGCGGCCCAGGGGGTCTGTTTTGCGGTCCGCATTTACCATATGCGGTCGCATACTGACCGCATTCCTGACACAGATTTCTGCCCAAAAATCTGTTTCAGTTCGCAACGCATTAGGTGCAATATGCAGTTCGCATTTCAAGAATGCGATCGCACTTATGGCCGCATTTATGGAATTGATCTTTGCCCAGAAATCTGCCTTGGTCTGTGATCTCAGTGTTGGATATGCGGCCCGCATGTGGGTATTGCGGTAGCATATCCAACTTTGCGACACCTTTTGCTCTTTTCTTGACTTTTTGAACTCTTTTCCGGGTTCTTGGGCCCATATACATAGACTATCTCACAAAGTGATCTAACATACGAAATTACGGGTTGTAACACAATATCTGATAAGGTCATAACACAACCTAAACACGCCTAATATAATACAACCCCCAAGACTAGGTGGCACAAGCAAACTACGGAAATAAGAACAAGTTATGTCACGACCCAAAACCTATAATAGGTCGCGATAGCGCCTAACGCCATCGTTAGGCAAACCCACACTTGAACCTCCAAATTAATTATCCCTTTATAACTTTTAAAACAGGAGTTTCCTTGAAAACTCCGAATAAAATAAAATCTCATGCAACCGTATATACTTCTTTTATAAAAATATCAAGTGTAAATAATACATAAACCACGGTGATATTACTAATAAGTATAATACTGCATAAACGCTAGAAGCCCCCAAAACCCGGTTCCACAAGTGCATGAGCAATCTACAGAATATACTAAACTAATACAACTACTGTCTGAAGTATAATAGACAGAAACATTAAACAAGGTAGAGGGAGACTCCAGTGCTGCAGATCGATGCAAGGCAAGCAGCTCATCACTAAGTCTCTGTGGAAGTGCGGCTACGCGCCCATGTGACCACTAGAAGTACCTATCTCAGTACCTTCTCATTTAGTGCAGAAGTATAGTGTGAGTACGTAAACGTGTACCCAATAAGTATGTATTCTAACCTCGAAAAAGTAGTGACGAGGGGTCGACTTGACACTTACTAGTGGTCAAACAGTAATATAATCCATAAAGTAGACATGGAGGATGTACAACAAGTAGTAACAGAACAGATAAAACATTGATAGTAAATTCCCAAAATGAATCTATATCAAATAACTAAACACGTCATAACCGACCTCGAAGGCGATAACTCGACTGCTACCAAAACCAAATCAACTCTCAAGCATTAAGCATGAGTCTGCCAAGGCGAACGGACCGATCCCGTAGGAATAATGATACATAGTACCATCGAGGTGAACAGTCCGATCCCATGAGAATAATGATATACAGTACCATCGAGGCAAACGGACCGATCCCATAAGAATAGTATTACCATATTGCCGAGGCAAACGGTCCGATCCCATAAGACTAAAGAAGTTAGCTCGTTCGCGGAAGTATATGCGAGTCGAGAAAGCACAGATATATAGTTCATCAAATATTTCACAATTCTCCAAAGTAAGAGGCTAAATGAATATTTTTATTCTAACCTCAATCTCAGTCATAAATTAAGAAAATCAAATACACAAAATAAATATAATTAACACAATTAAGGCACGATGTGAATCTAAGTCTAACCAGATATAACATAAAATACAGCTACGCACAGACTCTTGTCACCTCATGCGTACGTATCTCCCCACAACAAGTAGCACACAAGTAATGCACCTAAGGAGAAAAATTATCTCTTATAAGTTTAGGCAAGAGACTTACCTTGCTTTCAAGATCACTATCCGGCTCTTTAATCTCACTAGAACTCTTCAAACGACGCTGAGCCATCTGGAGCTAATCAAAAGTCGATTAAACTAATCAATATATACTCAAAAGTCATGATTTAACTATTAAACTAATTTCCCAACAAAATTCGGGAAGTCCATAAAAGTCACCCCCAGGCCCACGTGCCCGGATTTTGAAAATTTTGAAGATAAATGTTACCCACGACCTCACGAACTCAAATATATAATCTATTCCCAATTCCATAATCAATTTCTTGGTCAAATCCCATTTTTACTAAACCCTAGGTTCCGACAAAAATCACACTAATTTTCTCTAATTCCATGTTAAATCTACCCATATTCCGTGTATTTAACTCAAGAATTGATAGGGATCACTTACCTAGTAATGTTGATGAAAATCCCCCACAAAATGCTCTCAAATTCGTCGACCAAGTGGAAAATAAGATAAAAGAGACTAAGTCCCGTAACAAATTCAAGTCTGCCCACTGATTCCTTCTTCGCGATCGCAAAGGCCAAATTTCTGCCACAGCCAAAACACTCTTCGCGTTCACGACTTGATGGTCGCATGCATGATGAAGCACTTCCCAGCCTTCTGCATTCGCGAGAACCAGATCGCGTTCGCAAAGGTCAAAAGCCTCCCTGCCCAACTCCGCCATTTTCTTCTTCGTGATCGCAGTTGGGCCTCCGCGTTCGCGAAGCACTACCAGGTCCACCTTCACAATCTCGGACCCTTCTTCGCGTTCGCGTTGGGAATTCAGCCAGCTTCCAATATTCCTTCTTTGCAATCGCGGGACTACCTTCGCGATCGCGAAGCACACCAGCAGTTTTTAGCCAGCTCCAACTTGCTCCGGGTGGTGCGAAACACACCCGAGCCACTCAGGATCCCGTCCAAATACACCAACCAGTCCATAAACATATTGAGGACTTACTCGAAGCCTAGAATATATAAAACAACACCGGAATCAAGAATCGCAACTCAAAACCTCATTAATCAACTTCTAAGCTTCAAAACTCATTTCAACAAACTCTCAACGAGACGAAACATACTTAGACAACTCAGAGCGAGGCCAAATTTTACGCACAATCCATAAATCGTAATACGAATCTATTTCAAAGCTCAGAATCCCAAACGGACACCGATAACACTAAAATTAACTTCTAGTCAAACTTAGAAAATTTTAAAACCTTCAAAATGTCAACTTTTAACAAGCAATGAAACTCTCCCCGCCCACCCGAAATTCAATCTGAATATACGCCCAAGTCCAAAATCATCATTCAAACCTATTGGAACCTTCAAATAGCGATTCCGAGGTCGTTTACTAAAAGTGTTGACTCAAGTCAAACTTGGCCACCTTAGGCCACTATAATAGAACTAAGTGTTCTGAATTCAACTTGAAACCTTCTAAAATCGAACTAATCATAAAACAGTAAAAGCACATATGGGAAGTCTTAAATAGGGGAACGGGGATCTATAAAGCAAAACAACTAGCCGGGTTGTTATATTCTCCACCTCTTAAACAAATGTTCGTCCTTGAACGGGTCTAGAATCATACCTGGAGTGCTGAATAAGTTGTGGATATCGACTCTACATGTCCTCCTCGGCCTCCCAAGTTTCCTCCTCGACTAGTTGACCCCTCCATTGGACCTTCACTGCTGAAATCTTCTTAGACCTCAACTTACGAACCTGCCTGTCAACAATGGCAACTGGCTCCTCTTCATAACCCAAGCTCTCATCAAGCTGAACTGTACTGTAATCCAACACATGCCACCTGATGGTACCTTCGGAGCATAGACACGTGGAAAACCGGATGAACTCCCAATAGACTGGGAGGCAAAGCAAGCTCATAAACAACCTCCCCAACTCGCTACAACACCTCAAATGGGCCAATAAACCTCGGACTTAACTTGCCCTTCTTTTCAAACCTCATGATACCCTTCATCAGTGAGACCTTCAAGAGAACTTTCTCGCCCACCATAAATGATAAATTACACGCTTTCTAATCCGCATAACTTTTTTGTCTAGGCTATGCTGTGTGAAGTCGCTCCTGAATCAACTTCACCTTATTCAAGGCATCCTTTACCAAATTAGTACCATATAACCTAGCCTCGTCGAGCTCAAACCAACCGATGGAGGAACGACATCGCCGACAATATAAAGCCTCGAATGGAGCCATCTCGATGATGGATTAATAACTGTTGTAATAAGAAAACTCGGCCAATGGTAAGAATCTATCCCACTACCCTCCGAATTCAATAACACATGCTCTGAGCATATCCTCCTAAATCTAGATTGTCCGCTCTGACTGCCCGTCGGTGTACGGATGAAAAGGTGTGATGAGCTCTACCCGGGTACCCAACTCACTATGTACTGCTCTCTAGATGTGTGAAGTGAATTGAGGGCCTCTATCTGAAATGATGGAAAAAGACACACCATGCAGCCGGACAATCTCCTGAATATAAATTTGGGCCAACCTCTCTGAAGAGTACATAGTCATCACCAAAATAAAGTGTGCAGACTTAGTCAGACTGTCGACAATGACCCAACAACATCGAACTTCCTCAACGTCCACGACAAACCAACTACGAAATCCATGGTGATACACTCCTACTTCCACTGCGGTATAACCAGCTGCTGAAGTAGGCCACCTGGACTCTGGTGCTCATACTTAACCTGCTGGTAGTTAAGACACCTTACCACATACTCAATTTTGTCCTTCTTTATCTGCCACCACAAGTAATGCTGCCTTAGGTCACGATACATCTTCGTAGCACCTTGATGAATAGAATACTGCGAACTTTGTGCCACATCTAGAGTCGTCTCTATCAGACCATCAAAATTAGGAACACATAAGCGACCCTAGAGTCGCAGAACACCATCATCATCAATAATAACCTCCTTGGCATCACCCTGTAGCACCATCTCCCTAAGGAACAGCAAGTGCGGATGATCATACTGGTGAGCCTTGATCCGCTCGGATAAAGAAGACAGAGCCACAACACATGCAAGAACTCGACTGGGCTCAGAAATATCCAACTTTTCAAAAGTCGGTTGGCTAAGGACTGGATGTCCAAAGCCAATGGCCTCTCCTCTGCTGAAATGAATGCCAAGACACCCATAGTCTCGGCCTTTCTGCTCAAGGCATCTGCAACCATATTCGACTTGCCCAGATGATATAGGATAGTAATATCATATTCCTTTAATAACTCAAGTCACCTGTGCTGCCTCAAATTAAGATCCTTTGCCTAGAAAATGCTGCAAGTTGCGATGATCGGTGTAAACCTCGCAAGACACCCCATAAAGATAATGCCTCCATATCTTGAGATCATGAACTATCGCGGCCAACTCCAAATCATGTACGGGGTAATTCTTCTCGTGGGGCTTCAACTGACGTGAAGCATATGCAATAACTCGACTATCCTGCATCAACACACAACCTAAGCCAATACATGAAGCATCACAATACACGGTATACATCCCCAAATCGGAGGGCAACACTAACACCGGTGTTGTAGTCAATGTGGTCCTGAGCTTCTGAAAGTTTGCCTCGCAATCATCGGACCATCTGAATGGAGCACCCTTCTAGGTTAATCTAGTCAAAGGAGTTGTAATAAACGAGAAACCCTCTACAAACCGACAATAATAACCTCCTAACCCCTAAGAAACTACTGATCTCGGTCGCTGTGGTAGGACGAGGCCAACTCTAGACTGCCTCGATCTTCCTGGGATCCACCTTAATACCCTCACTTGATACAACATGCCCCAAGAAAGCTATGGAATCTAACTAGAACTCGCACTTGGAGAACTTAGCATATAGCTTCCGTTCTCGCAAGGTCTGAAGCACTAACCTCAAATGTTGCTCTTGCTCCTCCATACTACGCGAGTAGATCAATATGTAATCAATGAAGACAATGACAAATGATTCAAGATATGGCCTGAACACCCACTTCATCAAATCCATAAACGTCGTCGGGGCATTAATCAAGCCGAAGGACATGAAAATCTGGGACAAAACCTCTTCATGTGGCAAAATCCCCGCACTCAAACCTCTCCTTGCACCGGTTAATGAAAATCTTGTAGGTCCTCTGACTGCTCACCCCTAAAGACGTGGGGATGAAGCCTAGTCCATCTGTCCATCCGCTTCTGCTGCTCAACATTCGCGACTGATCTGGGCTCTGGCATAGCTACTGCAAATGGCCGGACCCTGCCCTCAGGTAGTGCACCTGAGGTTTGATAAACGATAGCAGCGTGCCCTGGATCCTGAGCGATAGGGGTCTGTGCTACCCCTCCCACCTGAGAGGTGGCTAAGTCCGCTGGAAATAAACCAGCCTACATCATAGAGTCCATGAACTGCAGCATACGGCCCTTGACCTCCTGAAATCCTGGTGCAGTCATGAAAGTCGGGGCCAGCTCAGCTGCAGGCACCTCATCTTACTCCTCAATAATAGGATCCTCCACTAGATCCACATGTAGTACAACGGGAATAACTCTAGGACATCTTCGTCCTCTAACAGGGGCTGGAGCGCTCCCCCAGCCTCTACCTCGGCCTCCAGCAACAAGGAGAGCAACTCCTATACCGGAGGGAACATCTGCCACACTCATTCTCACCATCTGTGAGAGAATAATAGAAATATACTTAGCTACAATATCAACTGCACAATAAGAGATGAAGAAAGAAAGGTCCTAACACCCTATAGCCTCTCGAAGATAAGTTCATACGTCTCCGCACCGATCCGCAAGACTCTGCGAGGCCTGCTCATGACTCGTGAGACATATGTGAACCTAGCTCAGATATCATACAGTCATGACCCAAAACCTATAATAGGTCGTGATGGCGCCTAATGCCGTCGTTAGGCAAGCCCACAAGTGAACCTCTAATTTAATTATCCCATTTTAACTTTTAAAAACATGAGGTTCCTTAAAAATATCAAATAAAGTAAAATCTCATGCAACTGTATATACTTCTTTCTCAAAAATATCAAGTGTGAATAATACATAAACCATGATGATTGTAATAATAAGTACAATAGTGCATAAACACTAGAAGCCCCCAAAACCCGGTGCCAAGAGTGTATGAGCAATCAACAGAATATATAAAACTAATACAACTACTGTCTGAAGTATAATAGACAGAAATAATAAAAAAGGTAAAGGGAGACTCCGGTCCTACAGATCGAAGCAAGGAAAGCAGCTGACCACTAAGTCTCCATGAAAATGCGGCTGCACGCCCGTGTGACCACTGGAAGTACCTATCTCAATACCTGCACATTTAGTGCAGAAGTGTAGTGTGAGTACATAAACAACGTGTACCCTGTAAGTATCTAGTCTAACCTCGAAGAAATAGTGATGACGGGTCGACTTGACACTTACTAGTGGTCAAACAGTAACACAATGCATAAAGTAGACATGGAGGATGTACAACAAGTAGCGACGAAACACATAAAACATTAATAGTAAATTCCTAACATGAATCTATGTTAAATCACTAAACACGTCATAACCGGCTTCGAAGGCGCTAACTCGACTTTTACCAAAACCAAATGAACTATCAAGTATTAAGCACGAGTTTGCCGAGGCGAACGACCTGATCTTATAGGAATAATGATACATAGTACCACCGAGGCGAACATTTCGATCCCATGAGAATAATGATATACAATACCGTCAAGGCGAACGGCCCGATCCCATAAGAATAGTGTCAACATATTACCGAGGCCAACGGCCCGATCCCATAAGACTAAAGAAGTTACCCCGCTCAGCGGAAGTACATGCAATTGAGAAGACACAGATATATAAATCATCAAATATTCCATAATTCTCCAAAGTAAGAGGCTAAATCAATATTTTTATTCTAACCTCAATCTCAGTCATAAATTAAGGAAATCAACTACACAAAATAAATATAAATAGCACAATTAAGGCATGATGTGAATCTAAGTCTACCCAGATATAACATAAAATACAGCTACGCACGGACTCTCGTCACCTCGTGCATACGTAGCTCCCCACAACAAGTAGCAAAAAATAATTAATGCACCAAAGAGGATAAATTCCCTCTTATAAGGTTAGGCAAGAGACTTACCTCGCTCTCCAGATCACTATCCGGCTCTTTAACCTCACTAGAACTCGTTAAACGACGTCGCGCAATCCGTAACTAATCAAATGTCATAAACAAATAATCAATATATACTCAAAGTTCATAATTTAACTACTAAACTAATTTCCCAACCAAATTCAGAAAGTCCATAAGAGTCACTCCCCCGGCCCATGTGCCCGTATTCCAAAAAATTTTGAAGATAAATATTACCCATGACCTCAAGAACTCAAACATATAATTCAATTCCATAATCAATTTTATGGTCAAATCTCGTTTATATCAAACCCTAGATTCCAACAAAATCTCACTAATTTTCTCTAATTCCATGTTAAATCTACCCACAATCCGTGTATTTAACTCAAGAATTGATAAGGATCACTTAACTTGTGATGTTGATGAAAATACCCCACAAAATGCTCACAAATTCGTCCAAGACCAAGTGGAAAATGAGAGAAAAGAGACTAAGTCCAGCAATAAATTCTAGTCCGCCCAGTGAATTCCTTCTTCGTGATGAAGCACTTCCACGCTTTCCACGTTCGTGATCCCCACATCGCATTCGCGAAGGCCAAAAGCCCCTCTCCGCAGCTCCACCATTTTCTTCTTTGCAATCGCGGTTGGGCCTCCGCGTTCTTGAAGTACTGCCAGATCCATCTTTGCGATCGCAAACCCTTCTTTGCATTCGCGTAGGGCAATCAGCTGCCCTCCAAAATTCCTTGTTCGCGATCACGGGACTACCTTCGCAATCGTGAAGCACACCAGCAGTTTTCAGCCAACTCCAACTTGCTCCGGGTGGTCCGAAACACACCCGAGCCACTTGGGACCCCGTCCAAATGTACCAAACAGTCCACAAACATATTTTAGACTTACTCAAAGTCTCAAAATACATAAAACAACACTGGAATCAAGAATCGCAACCTCAAAACCTCATTAATCAATTTCTAAGCTTCAAAACTCATTTCAACCAACTCCGAACATGGTGAAACATACTTAGACAATTCGGAATGACGTCAAATTTTAGGCACAAGCCATAAATCATAATACAAACCTATTCCAAGGTTCGGATTCCTAAACAGACACCGATAACACCAAAATCCACTTCGAGTCAAACTTAGAAAATTCTAAAACTTTCAAAATGCCAACTTTCAACAATAAGCGTCGAGACGCTCCCGGCCCACCCGAAACTCAATCCGAACATATGCCCAAGTCTAAAATCATCATACAAGCCTATTGGAACCTTCAAATTACAATTCCAAGGTCATTTACTAAAAGTGTTGACCCAAGTCAAGCGTTGACCCAAGTCAAACTTAGCCACCTTAGGCCACTATAATAGAACTAAGTAGTCCGAATTCAACTAAACCCTTCCAAAACCAAACCAACCACCCCCGCAAGTCATAAAACAGTAAAAGCACATATGAGAAGTCTTAAATAGGAGAGCGGGAATCTATAAAGCAAAATGACCGGTCGGATCGTTACATTGTATACATCAAGCTATCTGAAATACAAATAGACATGAATAATAAAGGAACATGGACTGGGGAACTGCAAAATAGATCCAAGAAGTGCAACTCACCTTAAGTCTTTGTGTGACCCCTATGCTCAATCAAGAAGCTTTACTAGGACCCTGTTTACCCTAGATTACGAGTAATAATTAAATTTATATGTGGTTCTAAGGATACGTGATCTAATTTAATAAAATTAAAGAACAAACAGAAATAGAGACTAAATTAATGAGCAAGGAAAAATCAAAGCGCCAATATTGAGTAATCTTTCTGCTTTAGAAGTCTTTGGAAGTAAAATACAAAGCAGACAAACGAGCAAAATAGACTATAACTTTTGTATATTGGTTGTATATCTTGTCCCTTTTACAAATGGGGCTGTCTGTTTATATAGGAAGGGTGAAGAATTCTATACAAGGCAAAAATCTCATTTACAAGGTAAGATATCCCTAGAATTAATGGATTCAACATCTTTATTGATTTGAGCCGCGATTCCCACCGAGATGTCTGCATATCACGAGATTTCCGGTCCTTCAGTTACGCAAATCTGATAACTTTACCATGGGATGTTTTACCCTGATGGCCTCGACGATCTCATCTCGAGCGCCTTGGCCTCGAGCTTCGTTCTGACAACGTCTGGTCTCGGGCTTCTCTACTCGATGTCCCGGTCTCAGACTTCTCTTCTCGATATTTCGGTCTTGACTTATTGGATGGCGACTTCAATCGACGCTGGTAGTCAAATCCCAAAACCAGTACTTCCTGTGCAAGCGATCGGGTTTGACCCCATACAGATAGTCCCCTCATTTTTTGGAGAGTAATGACAAGATATGAGCGGCCACTTTTAAGATTAGGCTAAGTGGAAACATGCTTATGGTGGGCGACACTAAATTCGGAATGTCAAATCAGATAACACAAAACGTCTTGTTGATAATTGACGGCAGCATGATAATGCACGTGGCTAGTATCAAAAATGTCTTTTCATGTATCAACTGACAACAAACTCTGCAATTCCTGCAAGCACCAATTAACGCTTTCTTATTTTGGGTTTCGAACCGCCGCTTTTGAAAAAGTATAAATAGCCCTCTCATTCTTCAGTTTTCAAGTTTGTGTCGTTTGAGCCCTACATTATTCAAGTTCTCTAAACTTTGTTCTTCAAGTGATTTCTCTTTTTACGCTTGCATCTACTTGCTTTCATCTCTTCAATTCCAATGGAAAAGACATCTAAGTCTATTCCTCATAAGCAACAACCCTCTTTCTCTCAACCCACTGAAGAGGCCGAGCCTGTCGTTGCTAAGGAAACTTCGACAGAGCCTCCTCTAAAAGCGTTCGTACCGGTCTGATGCTCAATCCGCTCCGACTTTAAGGTGGAGAAGGCTTCCTCTGTACCGGGCCGGGGTGAACCGGTCATTAGATATGTTAGTCAATCACGAGCAAAACCATTGATAGGGTGAAAATAGAATGTAACTAGGTTGGTAAGGATGTGGTAGTCCCCTCAGCGGACGAGGCGATTACCACCTACGTGGAGGGCTACTTGAGTGTTTACACTTACTCCTTCACATTGGGACCTTTGGACCCCATCATTGTCGCCTTTTGCAAAAGGTACAATGTTACGTAATTCATCTTTTCCGTTTTTTTGTGAGCAAGGTTGATGGGCATCCTTTCGCCATCGATCATCTGCTGCGATTATACAGTCCCCGAGTTTTCGAGGGGGACAAATAAAACTCGCTCTCCGGGCAAGCAAAGCCCCATTTTCGAGCATTGACGAGGACAAGGACCGGGGCTGGATGAGCCGATTTGTTCGAATAAGGACGTCGGACCTAATCCCTACAGAAGATATGCCGTTCCCTGAAAAGTGGAACATGAACCGTAAGAATCATTTTCCTATCCTAATTCGTCTATTGTTTTTCCTTTGTTATCTCACTAATATATTTTGTAAGATGTAGTTGTTTCTCAAATGCCGGCTGCGATTCAGCATTTGGAAGAGTGGGTCCGGAAGGTGGTAGCTCAAAGGACCTACTCAGAGCGCGCCTGGCGTGAGATATCGAAGGGCCTATGGGAGGCCAAAAATCATGGTGAGACCGATAACACTTATATTTCATGCTTTATGTGATCGGTGCTGCCACTAATTCACTTCCTCCTTCCTTTGAAGGTCTATCGAAGGACGCTGAGTTGAGGCCAACGTCCCCCGGTAGAGAGGTTCCCTGCCCTCCCCCTGTCTCGGAGCAGGAAGGAGAGAAAAAGAGAAAAGAAGCCCCCGGTTCTTCTGGGCCCGAGAAAAAAAGAGGTAAGAAGAAGAGCATAGCTCAAAAGACCAAAATTGCCGACTTAGCTATCCGGTTGAGTGATGATTTCGAGGAAGATAGGGGCCTCGATATTTCTAGCAACGAGCCATCTCGGGCAGTCCCCGAGCCGAGGACCGATGAAGCTTGTATTCATCGAGTAGAGGACCTCGATGCAGGGGCAAGAACCGGGGCTTCCGCCGATGCAGGGGAGACAGTGCAGGGAACCTCGGGTCTCCTAGAAGCAATGGACTCCCCTTCTTTCTCGGAGGCAACCCTCAATGAAGCCCGAGCTGCAAGAGCGCATTCACTGAGCAGAGGCCACGTACCGGAAGGGCCTTTTGAAGACTTCTTCGACGGTGTGCCATCGGCTGACACCTTTGGGCTCGAAATGTCAAGGAAGAGTCCCTCCACTGAGACGAGCATGGCATCTTTCGGTCCCAAGCTGGTCGATAGATTTCCTGCTCCGAGTTCCAACCCTGATCGAAAAAGGATAATAAAGTTTGCCATTCCCGAAGATGTTAGGGCCCTTTCTGCGCCTGTAAGGGTGGCTAGTTATCTTCAGTGTCTGGTAACCGAGGAGGATTAGGCTGCAATGGATGAGGTGGGTGAGGCCTGCTTGTTCAACAAAGCTCAACAGGCATCAAATAAGGTAAAACTTCTTACAGGCTTTGTTTGGTGTTTGTTATTTTACTTTTCAATCTGGACTGACTGTCTTTTTTTATTTTATATTCATAGGCCTCGGTGCTTCATCATGAGGCTTTTCTTCGACTAAGGGAAGAAAAAGCACGTCGTCAGCGACTCGAAGGGGAGATGTCGACCCTTCGGGTTGAGCTAGACTTTATGCGCAGGGAGAATGCTAATACACTCGACCAGATGGGTAGCAACTTGACCGAATAAATCAATTCCGAATCCGCATTGAGCGAGGACAATGCAGAGACCAGCGAATGGAGAGCTAAGACCGATCTGCTGACCTCGGAAAAGGAGACCCTCCAAGCTCGAGTGGTTTCTTTGGAAGAACAAGCCTCGGAGGCACAAGAGAAAATTGGGACTCTGACTAAGAGCACCGATACACTTCAATCCCAAGTCGAGACGCTTACCTCGGATCGTGATATTTTGTTCAACAAGCTGCAATCGGAAAAATCCGAGGTTGCCACGTCCAAAGCTGATGCCGATGATCTAATAGCTCAATACAGGGCCGATGCCGAGGCTGCCCAAGAGCAATCAAAGATTCTGGTCGAGTATGCCAAGTGCCAAACCCGTCTTTCTGTTCTCGAAGAGTTACAACCTCGAGGTTTTGATCTGTCCGCCAAGGTTGATGATGCAGCAAAGGTCGAAGCCGATGCTAGAAAGCGGGCCTTCCCAGAAGAAGAAGACTCCGAGAATTCCAACTAAAGTCGTCTGTTGCATAATGTATCTTTTTAGAGTTCTCAATTTTGTAACATACTTTGCCTCATATATATGAAATATTTTCTTTTATCTCCCCTTCTTGTTCGATCTATTCTGACTCTCTGATAATTCAATTTGAAGAATTTTCTGCCCTTCAGGCTTAGTTAAGGCTTAGCTTATTTCTCAGTAGATTTTCCCCTTTCACGGCCGATTGGGTAAGGCCTAAGCCTCGAAAGGGGGCCGAGGTTTGCTTTAATAGGTCTTATTCCTTTTCGAATTTTATTAATTTGACGTGGCCTTGGCCTATTAAGAAATCGGAGTTCTGCCTTAACAGATTTCAATTCTCCTCGAGTCTAACTTGATTCGGCCTTAGCCTTTTATAAATTGGGATTTGCCTCAGTAGGTCTTACTTCCCTTCGAGTTTCATTAACTCAATAAGGCCTTGGCCTTTTAAGAAATTGGGGTTTGCCTTAACCGGTCTTACCCCTCTTCGAGTTTTACTTGGTTCGGCCTTAACCTTTTATAAGATGGGTTGCCTTAACAGGTCTTACTTCCCTTCGATTTTCGTGTGAATTTCTGAGCAATGTTAATTTCTGATCATGTTATAAAATTTGAAGGGGCCCTTGGGCTCGGATACAAGATATCGGTGCCGAAAAGATTTTATTAGCATTCAGGTGCTTGTACAATTTGCTTAAGGGGTAGATCAATCTACTCGGGCATGGTACTTTCGACCGTTTGACCCTTATTGATTCCTAACAATCTATGAGAAGTTCCCCTGAATTGAAGTGGCCAAACAATGAATCGAAGTAGATAAGTAATCTTCTAATATTCATGGTCGAACGAGATTGTGCACCAAATATTATTGTCTTCGATGAGCGACCGATCTAAGTTAGCATGATTACTGGTTGCCTCATTTAAAACCTTGCCGTAAAACCCAATTTGGGACAAAACCGATCGAAGGGAAAAAGAGTGCAACGCGTGCTTTCAGCCCTAATGTCCTGTGCTTCCTGGTTCGAGATTACCTCGTTTAATACCTGCAGATGTTAGTAAAACAAACAAACAAAAAAAATGAAATTTCATACCTTAACAATAGTATCGCTTTAGGTGGCTTATGTTCCAATTATTTGGCAGCTGTTTGCCTTCCATGGTTCTGAGCTTGTAAGATCCCTTTCCGGTTTCAAGATGGTGTAGGGCCCTTCCCAGTTTGGTCCTAACTTTCCTTCATTCGGATCTCGAGTATTTGGTGTGACTCTTCTGAGCACCAGGTCTCCGATGTTGAAGTGTCGAAGATGGGCTCTCCGATTATAATACCTTTCGAACTTTTTTTTTTTGGGCCGCCATTCGAACAAGGGCTGCTTCCCTTCTTTCGCCCAATAATTCTAAATTTATGTTCATAGCTTCTCGATTTGATTCTTCGGTTGCGCATCGGAACCTGATACTCGGTTCGCCTACCTCGACTGGTATCAACGCCTAAGCACTGTATACTAGAGAGAAAGGAGTGGCCCCGTGCTGGTTTTCTCGGTTGTGCGGTACGCCCATAGAACCTCGGGCAGTATTTCTTTCCATTTTCCCTTTGCGTCGGTTAACCTTTTCTGCAAGTTTCGAATTATGGTTTTGTTGGTCGACTCAACTTGTCCGTTGCTGCTGGGGTGATAGGGCGTCGATAAGATCCTCTTGATCTTGTTGTCTTCAAAGAACTTTGTCACTTTACTGCCGATGAACTGCTTGCCATTATCGCACACAATCTCCGATTGCATCCCAAATCAACATATGATGTGGTCCCAGATGAAGTCGATCACTTCCTTTTCTCTAACTTTTTTGTAAGCCTGCGCTTCAACCCATTTGGAGAAGTAGTCAGTCACAAAAAGAATAAATAGAGCTTTACCTGGCGAATAAGGGAGAGGGCCAACGATGTTCATTCCCCATTTCATGAATGGCCATGGAGATAGGACCGAATGCAGTGTCTCTCGGGGCTGGTGGATCATCGGTGTGTGCCTTTGGCACTCGTTGCACTTGCGAACGAACTCCTTTGCATCTTTCTCCATATTGATCCAATAATAGCCGTGCTCGAATTATTTTTTGAACCAGGGATTCGAAACCGGAGTGATTCCCATATGAGCCTTCGTCTCTCTTAAAATATACTCGGTGTCACCTGGTCCAAGACATATTGCGAGGGGGCCTCCGAACGTCCTTCTAAATAGGGTTCCATCATCGGATAAACAGAACCGGGCTGCCTTTGTGTGTAATGCTCTCGATTCTTTGGGATCCGAAGGGAGTTTACCTGAGCTGAGATACTCTATATACTTGTTCCTCCAATCCCAGGTCAAACTTGTTGAATTAATTTCGCCGTGGCCTTCCTCCACCACCGACCTCAAGAGTTGAACGACCTTTTCGGACTCAATCTCCTCATCTTCGACCGATGATCCCAGGTTGGCGAGGATGTCGGCCTTACTGTTTTGTTCTTGAGGTATGTGCTGTAAAGTCCATTCTTTAAACCTGTGCAACGTGACTTGAAGCTTGTCCAAATACCTCGGCATTTGCCCTTCTCTGACTTTGAAAGACCTATTTACTTGGTTGACCACGAGGAGGGAATCGCATCTGGCTTCGATTATCTCTGCTCCCAGTCTTTTGGCCAACTCTAAACCTACAATCATAGCTTCATACTCTGCTCCGTTGTTAGTCAGTTTTATAGTCTTAATAGATTGTCGAATTGTGTTTTCGGTTGGGGGCTTTAGTACGATACCAAGCCCCGATCCTTTTGAGTTTGAGGCGCCGTCTGTGAACAGGGTCCACACTCCCGAAGGAGTACCCGATTCGGTGATTAATTCCTTCTCGACCTCGGGTATTAGTGACGGTGCAAAATCAGCAGTGAAATCCACCGATACTTGAGATTTGATCGACCTTCGGGGCCGATATTTAATATCGTACCCGCTTATTTCGATGGTCCACTTGGCCAATTGGCCGGATAGCTCAGGCTTATGCATTATATTTCTCAGGGGATAAATCGTTACTACACATATGGGATGGCACTGGAATTAGGGTTTTAGCTTCCTAGAGGCACTCAATAAAGCGAGTGCTAATTTTTCTAAATGTGGGTATCTAGTTTTGGCTTCACCTAAGGTTCTACTGACGTAATAAATAGGAAATTGTGTATGCAGCGAAGGTGGGCTAGAGAGATACCTCTTAAGTTCTTCTAACACGCACTGACATTCCGGACTCCACGAGAAATCGGTCTTCTTTTTCAACAAGTTGAAAAACCGGTGACTTATACCGGAAGACCTCAAAATGAATCGACCTAAAGCAGCTATCCGACCTGTCAGCTTTTGTACGGCCTTAACACTATCTATAATTGTAATGTCTTCGATGGCTTTGATCTTTTCGGGGTTAATTTCTATTCCTCGATTCGAGACCATGAAACCGAGGAATTTTCCCGAGCCCAGTCCAAATGCGCACTTCTCTGGGTTTAACTTCATGTTGTACCGTTTCAGCACATCGAACGTTTCCTGCAAATGGCTCAAATGGTCCTCTGCTCGCGGGGACTTAACTAACATATCATCAATGTAAACTTCCATTGTTTTTCCTAGTTATTTTTTGAACATTTTGTTTACTAGGCGTTAATAAGTAGCCCCCGCGTTCTTTAACCCGAATGGCATCATGTTATAGCAGTATGTACCATACTTAGTGATGAAGGATGTCTTTTCTTGATCATCCTTGTCCATTTGTATCTGGTTATAGCCAGAGTAGGCGTCGAGAAAGCTAAGGGTCTCGTAGCCAGCGGTGGCATCGATCATGCGATCTATGTTAGGTAAGGGAAAAGAATCTTTAGGGCATGCCTTGTTTAAATCTTTATAATCTATGCACATTCTTAACTTATTTCCCTTTTTAGGAACTACAACTACATTTGTTAACTATTCCGGGTATTTGACTTCCCGAATGGATCCAATATTTAAAAGCTTGGTTAGCTCATCTTTGATGAATGCTTGTTTGACTTCGGATTGAGGCCTCCTCTTTTGCTTGACCGGTCGAAATTTAGGATCGATGCTCAGTTTGTGAGTCGTGATTTCCGGGGGTATCCCTGTTATGTCAAGATGGGACCAAGCAAAAGAGTCTTCGTTAGCTGAAAGAAAATGAATAAGTTTAGTCCTGAGCTCGGAACTTATGCCCGAGCCCAGGTATACTTTCCGATCCGGTGCATCTCCTCGGAGCGAAATTTGCTCGAGTTCCTCGACCGTTGACTTAGTTGCATCAGATTCGTCGGGGCCCGACGAATGACCGGGGAATCCCGTAGTCATCATCTTCGAGAAGCTCCTGTTCACCTTCGTTCGTTGAAGGTGATGCCTGTGATTGCTATTTGGTTCTTTGGGAAGGAACTATTGGTTTCGGCACTGCTTCTTCTACTGCGAACATCTCTTTCGCCACATATTGTTCTCCATAAACAGTTATGATCCCATCGGCCGACGGGAATTTCAACATTTGGTGCAGTGTCGAGGGTACCGCTCTGATATCATGAGTCCACGGTCTCCCGAGCAAGCCGTTGTACCTCATATCTCCTTCGATTACGCAAAATTTCATTTCCTGAACGGTACTGGCAGTGTTCACTGGTAAAGTTATTTCCCCTTTGGTTGTCTCACAAGCCATGTTGAAACCATTGAGGATCCGAACTTCAGGGATAAGTCAGTCTGTCAACCCGAGCTGTTCGATAACCCATGACCGGATTATGTTGGCCGAACTGCTGGGATCGACCAACACACGCTTCACCTTAATTTTTTGTATAAGCACCCGATTATGGGGTTGTATGATTCCTTCCGCATCCTCCTCGCTGAAGTGCAAAGCTCCCTCCATCGCGTAATCCCGAGTGCATTTTTCTTGGGTGATGGATATTTTTGTGCGTTTCAATACCGGACCTTGGGGTGTATCTACCCCACTGATTATCATATTGATCGTGTGCTGAGGTTCCTCCTGGTTTACTGGTCTATTCCTGTTCCCGTAATGGTTTTTGGCTCGATCGCTCAAAAACTCTCGAAGGTGCCCTTTTTCGAGCAACCGTGCCACCTCTTCCCTCAACTGTCGACAGTCTTCTGTCTTGTGCCCATGTGTACCATGATACTTATATATCAAAATAGGGTCTCTCTTATCTAGATCCGATTGCAGCGGTCGAGGCCACTTGGTATCCTTAATGCGACCGATGGCCGATACGAAAGTAGCCGAGTCGACGTTGAAGTTATACTCGGACAGTCGTGGTGCTTCTCGATGGCCAGCGGCTCTTTCGAAGTTATTTGTCGCCAATGGTCCTCGGTTGCTCCGATTAAGATCGTTTCTCCTTTCTCGTCTCGGGGAACCCTGCCTTACTGGAATGGCCTTTCGATCTCCAGGATATGGTCGATGCCTATCTCTGCTCGATCTTGGCTCTCGATAAGTATCCCTTTGAACCATATCATGAGTTCTGGTAGGGTAAGTGGATCCCGAGGGGGCTCCAAGTTGATCGTCCTCGACCCTAATCTTCGATTGATATCGGTTGTGTATATCCGCCCATGTGGCAGCCGGATATTCAATCAAGCTTTGTTTAAGCTGTTGTGAAGCCATTGAACTTCGAGTGTTGAGTCCTTGGGTGAAGGCCTGTACGGCCCAATCATCAGTGACCGGTGGTAGGTCCATCCGTTCCATCTAAAAGCGAGATACGAATTCCCTGAGCATCTCGTTATCTCTTTGCCTAACTTTAAATAAGTCTGATTTCCGTGTCTCGACTTTGATGGCACCCGCATGAGCTTTCACGAAGGTGTCCGCAAGCATGGCAAAAGAATCGATGGAATTTGGGGGCAAATTATGATACCAAGTCATTTCCCCCTTTGACAAGGTCTCTCCGAATTTCTTTAAGAGAACGGACTCAATCTCATTGTCTTCAAGATCATTTCCCTTTATGGCACATGTGTATGCTGTTACATGCTCATTTGGGTCAGATGTCCCATTGTATTTGGGAATTTCCGGCATGCGAAACTTCTTCGGTATGGGTTTTGGGGCGGCGTTTGATGGAAAAGGTTTCTGTACGAATTTTTTTGAGTCTAATCCTTTTAATACCGGAGGTGCTCCTGGAATTTGGTCCACCCTCGAATTATATGTTTCTACCTTTTTATCATTGACCTCGATCTTCTTCTCGCCTGACTCCTCGAACATTTTCATGATCCCGGCGTTTGCCCCCGATCCGCCTTCGCTTGGTTCCACTGTGATAGGTTCATTTTCGGGGATAGTTTCCCGAGGAGGGCCAGTCCCTATCCCATTCGTAACTTGGCTCCAATTTTGCAGCTGACCAATGGCCGCTTGTTGAGCTTGCAACATGTTGAATATCATCCTGAGGCTGATCCCGTCCTCCTCGTCATTCTGATTTGCCGAGCGGTATTCTCTTCGAACACTGTTCGATGGGCCAAAGGTCCAATCCACATCGACCGCTATTTGGAAGTTAGCATCGATTGGTACTTCATTACCGGGCGCCAAGTTGTTGTTTTCGCCCTGGTGGTTAAATTCACCATCGACGTATTGAGGCACAGATTAAGGATGTGACATGATTGTATTGTAACTTGAAAAAAGGTATTTTGCAAAGAACAAGTGTAAAAAGGTCTGTGAGACAGAAAACTGTATCAAACGATCACTATTATCCTTAGCCCCACGGTGGGCACCATACTGTTTACCCTAGATTACGAGTAACAATTAAATTTATATGTGGTTCTAAGGATACATGATCTGATTTAATACAATTAAAGAACAAACAAAAATAGAGACTAAATTAATGAGCAAGGAAAAAGCAAACTGCCAATATTGAGTAATCTTTCTGCATTAGAAGCCTTTGGAAGTAAAATATGAAGCAGACAAACGAGCAAAATAGACTATAACTTTTGTATATTGGTTGTATATCTTGTCCCTTTTACAAATGGGGCTGTCTGTTTATATAGGAAGGGTGAAGAATTCTATACAAGGTAAAAATCTCATTTTCAAGGTAAGATATCCCTAGAATTAATGGATTCAACGTCTTTATTGATTTGAGCCGCGATTCCCGCCGAGATGTCTACATATCACAAGATTTCCTGTCCTTCAGTTACGCAAATCTGATAACTTTACCGTGGGATGTTTTACCTTGATAGGCCTCGACGATCTCATCTCAAGCGCCTTGGCCTCGAGCTTCGTTCTAACAACGTCTGGTCTCGGGCTTCTCTACTCGATATCCTGGTCTCGGACTTCTCTTCTCGATATTTCGGTCTCGACTTATCGGATGGCGACTTCAATCGACACTGGTCATCAAATCCCTAAACCGGTACTTCCTATGCAAGCGATCGGGTTCGACCCCATACAAACCCGCCTAAGGATTTGCACTAAAAGATGTGCATAAGCATAGTAAGAGTACACCATAATCGTTACCCAGTATGTATCAAGTCTAACCTCGAAGAAGTAGTAGCGAAGCTAGATGCTCCCGAATACTTACCCCATGATATAATAACAGAATTAAGAACTGAAATAGTAAATAATGTCTGGAATAACAAGAGTCACAAAAATCAACAGTTGAAAGGTATTAACCATGCTTTTTCAGTACAGAAATAATCAGAACACTGCTTAGATATATGAATGAAAGATAGCATGGTTAATTAATGGAGCCCGGACTCCCAACCAACATATAAGGATGTCAAGTAACAATTAACTGTTAACTGAATACTTCCAAATGAGTCACTAATATGAATGTTTGCTTTAACTGGAACAAGATCCATGTATCCCCATACACAATCCATGTATCAATATAAACCAATACAAAATTCATGTATCAACCCGATACAAAATCCATGTCCGGATGATGTTAGGCCAAAATTCTATACTTTTATTACATTACTCACCCTATATTTTATTGGTTTAGTGATTAATTACGTGACATTTGAGCTAAATTGTGTTGTTTATTGTGTAGGAACATCGGAAGAAATAGTCGAATGAAAGTTGCAAAAAAAGAGGACAAAAAATACAAGAAAAGAGCGCAAAAGCATCAAGTACCCAAACCGTGCTACAGACCAGGCTTCGTGAGGTCTATGGCCATGCTACAGACCAGGCTTCGAGAGGTCTATAGCCAGGTTGACCGCACTATAAGCCTGGCTTCGCGAGGTTTATAGCCCGGTAATTAAAAGTCGTGGATCAAAAGACTCCAACCTAGATTTGGATTGGGAATTTCGGCCCTAACATATAAATACTTCCCAAATGAGTTAAGAAAGGGTGGGTCACTATTTTGGAAAAGAAAAAGGCTAGAGAGCGCGGTGGAGCAAGAAGCAAACGAGATTTCCCTCCGTTCATCTCTATACTTTGTAGTTTGATGTCTTTAAACATGATGACGATTGTTGATACATTTATGAGTAGCTAAACTTTCTAATCTAGGGTTTGATGGAACCTATTGGAGGATGATTTTCTACTACGTTTAATATAGATTTGCCTTTGATTTTTCCCTACCTGTTCAACCATATTTTCGTTGTTGTTGATTGAAGAGCTCTCAATTAACTGTGCTTATTTAGTGTGTATATTGCTTGAGAGAGAGTACACATTTAGGCAGTTGTTGAAAAACACCACTCCTAACGTAGTTGAGAGATCAATACGGAGGGTTTAGAGGCGGGATAGAGATAACCAAACCTTGGTGCGATCGTAGTGAGCGGTGAATTAGTGCCAACTAGCGTAGTTCGAGAGAATACGTCTAGTAAATTATGGTAGTTGCTCGAGAGAGAGCTATGACACCCAAAGTACTCACGATCAGTAGAGACTACTTAGGCGAATTTATAGGACATGTGGCGGGGGAGATTCCAACAATAGGGGAAATCATAACCCTAGACTTTTCCGAATCTTGTCCACAAAATCTGCTCTAGTAGTTATAAATTACAACATTTTTACTTACTTTGCTCTTAGTTAGTAAACATTCAAATCGTTATTTAATATTTCTGAAGGTTGAATACTTGAGATCATGCGAAACTAGTGATTGTAATTAGTAGGTTAATTCCCTGTGGGATTCGACTCCAGACTTGTAAACCGGATTATATTTGCAACTACCGCTAGACCTCTTAGGAGGCATAGTTGGGCGTGATCAAATTTTGGTGTCGTTGCCGGGGAATTAACGGTGTTATTAATTACAGCTAAAAGAATTGTTAGAATTCATAGTTTATTCAACTTTCTTAACTTGAAATTCATTATATTGAAACTCTAACGTTTGTAGTCTTGTGTGTTATAGGTGCATGCCTAGAAACTCCTCAAGAACTGGTGAATTGCACGATGCATTACCGAACCATGAGAAAGCTTTCAAGGCAATAAATTGAGCAAACAAGAAAGACAAACAACAATAGAACTCAACGGAACGAATCAAACTAGACATGGGTAACGTAATAAACAACCAAAACAATGTGAATGACCCGAACAATCAGGGTGTGGAACCTCTTGTGTCAGAAGCAGCCTTGTATGATTGGGCATAACCCACCGCTGAAAACCTTACAATCGCAATTGTAGTCCTTCTGATACAAGCGGAATCATTTCAAATTACAAACAACATGTTACATTTCTTGCAGAACAAGGGACTGTTCTTTGGGTCTTATATTGAAGATCCACAGCAGCATCTGAATAACTTCCTGTCGATTTGTCACGTAAAGGCAACCGAATGTGACACCAATAAGACTGTTGTTGTTTCCATCTCAGTGACGGGAGAGGCTCAGACTTGGCTCAATTTGCTCCCCATAAACAATATCACCACTTGGGAGGAATTAGTCAAGCAATTTTTGAACAAGTTCTACCCACCCAATAAGACTGCTAAGCAAGTTGATGAGATATTGAGCTTCAGGCAAAAACCAGCTGAAACGGTGCAAGGAATGTGAGAGGTTCAAAGGGATGCTGGTTAAGTGTCCACATCATGGAATTCTAGATCAGATGTTGGGGCAATGGTTCTACATGGGATGGGCAGACAGCTTGAAGGCCAATGTTGATGCTTCAGCAGGTGGAGCATTTTTGAGCAAATCATTCAGGGAATGTAAGGTCTTACTTGATAAAATGGCTCAAAACTCAGGATGGATGACAAGAGACTCTACAATCACTCATGTAGTTCACTCAGCAGCTTTAGACCCAAACAACTCCATGACTGAGAATATGGCTATGATGATAATGCAATTGAGTATCCTAACCAAAAAGATTGATGAGTCAGGCCAAAAGCAGGTGCACATAGTTGGCGCAACAAATGGAGGATTATGTACACCATGCATTAATCAGCCATATGTGTGCTCGTGGAGTGGTGAGAGTGACAATCAGAATTATCAAGAGAATATGAACTATGTGGGAAACTATGGAGGCCAGAGACAAGGTGGTTAGACTTGGGGACAGCAGAATCAACAATACAGGCCAGCACAGCAATAGTACAATAATAATAATACTGGAGCTGCACGAGCACATGGTCAGGTTGTGCCTTATCAAAGGCAACAAGGGTACAGCAACTAGCTTATCAATAATTCAACAGCAATAAATAGTGCTACAAGATGATGGGTTGTTTGAAATAAAAGGAATGTTGCAACAACTCATTGGGTCCAGCGGGAAAATGGAAGAAAAGGTCCACCAGATGCAACAAAAGGCACATCAGATGCACTAAAAGGTAGTATCACACGACTCAACTATCAAGGACATTGAGATTCAACTAGGCAAATATCCATGACCGTAAACAATCTTCCTCAAAGAACATTACCTGTGGACACACATATTAACCCGAAAGAGCAGGGCCCGAAGCACCTGATGGTTGTGAGTCTGAGAAATTATAAAGATCTTGATCTAGAGCAAGAAATTGCTCGCGAAATCCGACCAACTGAGATACTCGTGCAAGTACAGATTGAGGTAGATGAGTCAACTGAGCTAACAGAAGTAAGAATCCAGCCAACCGAGGAGGAAATAAACAAGGAAAAAGAGGTTGCAAAGGAAGCTGAGGAAGTGCAAGAGAAGGCATTAGAAAAAGTGCCTGATCAGGATCGAACTCAAGTCACAGGAAAGAAGCAATTGCCAGCACCCTTCCCACAGAGATTGGCCAAATATCAAAAGGATGAGCAGCATAAGAAATTCATGGAGATGTTGAAGCAGATCTAGGTGAACATTCCACTAATTGATGCCTTGAGGGAGATGCTTGGTTATGCAAAAATAATGAAAGACTTGATGTCTCGCAGGTTCGACTTTCAAGACTTGGCAACTGTTACACTAACTCAGACATGTAGTACTGTCGTGATGAGACCCATAGCTGAGAGGCTATCCGACCCAGGAAGTTTCACAATCCCATGCACAATAGATAGCTATGATTTTGCGAAAGCATGGTGTGATTTGGGGGCGAGCATAAATTTAATGCCCTTGTCTATCTATAAAAGGTTAGGCATTGGAAGAGCAAGACCCACATCCATGTTACTACAGCTAGCCAATCGAACGGTGAAGAGGCCATCAGGTATACTTGATGATGTACTTGTGCAGGTTGGAAAGTTTGTGTTTCCGGCAGATTTTGTCGTTCTAGACTTCCAGGTTGACGAGGAGATTCCCATAATTTTGGGAAGGCCATTCTTGGCCAGTGGGAGAGTTCTGATTGATTATGAAACTGGGAGCTAAAGATAATACTGAACGATGAAAAGATAACATTCAATATGCAGAAGTCTATGCGGCAACCCAGTGACTTTGATAACTACTCTTTGATAGAAGTTGTGGATGTGATTTTGGAGGAGGAAGATGAAGCACTGAATGCAAAAGACCCCCTAACAGTCTCCCTGATGAACCTAGAAGAGGTAGATGGTGAGAACTTTGCAGAGTGGGTGTTGGCCCTTGAAGGCCAAGGGTACTGGAAAAGAGAGCTAAAATTCAAGATTTTACACTTAGATGAAAGAAAAGCCCCTCCAACTAAGCCATCAACCGAAGAGCCACCACAGTTGAAGCTAAAACCCTTGTCATCCCACCTCAGGTATGCTTTCTTGGGACCTAGTTCGACATTACCTGTTATTATCTCATCTGGTTTGTTAGATGTGCATGTAAAACAGTTTTTGCAAGTTCTAAAAGAGTGTAATACTGCAATTGGGTGGACCATTGAAGTCATAAAAGGTATCAGCCCAACATTTTGTATGCATAAGTTTCTACTGGAAGATGGGCACAAACCTTCCAAAGAACATCAGAGACGGTTGAACCCCAACAAGAAAGAAGTGGTGAAGAAAGAAGTGATCAAGTGGTTAGATGTGAGAATTATCTTCCCCATCTCTGATAGCAAAAGGGCCAGCCTAGTTTAGTGTGCCAAAGAAGGGTGGAATGACTGTAGTGCAAAATGAAAATAATGAGTTGATCTCAACAAGAACAGTCACGGGATGGAAAATCTGTATGGATTACAGAAGATTGAACAAGGCCACCCGAAAAGATCACTTTCCGTTGCCATTCATTGATCAGATGCTAGATAGATTGGCGGGAAGGTCCCACTTTTGCTTCCTGGATGGGTACTCGGGGTATAACCAGATCTCTATTTCCCCAAAAGATAGAGAGAAAACTTCATTCACCTGTCTGTATGGCATCTATGCCTTTCAGAGAATGCCGTTTGGCCTATGCAACGCACCCACCACATTCCAAAGGTGCATGACGGCCATCTTCACAGATATGATGGAGGAAATAATGGAGGTGTTCATAGATGACTTCTCAGTGGTGGGGAACTCCTTCGATGATCGCCTTATGAACTTGAAAAGAGTATTGAAGAGGTGTATGGAGACTAATCTGGTACTGAACCGGGAAAAGTATCATTTCATGGTACAGTAAGGTATAGTCTTGGGACACCTAGTGTCAAGTAAGGGCATTGAAGTGTATCGTGCTAAGGTTGATATAATCGAGAAGTTGCCTCCACCCACTTTCGTCAAGGCCAATAAGAAGTTTCCTAGGTCACACCAGTTTCTACAGGCGGTTTATAAAAGATTTTTCCAAAATTGCTAAACTTTTGTGTAAATTGCTTGAAAAGGATCACCCCCTTATGTTTTCTGATGCTATAGGGTGGCGTTTGAGTAGCTGAAAAAGAGACTGATGATTGCACCAATCATAGTGGCACCCGACTGGGGAAAACCTTTTGAGCTGACGTGGGATGTAAGCGACTATGCAGTGGGAGCAGTTCTTGGGCATAGAAAAGATAAAGCCATGCATCCAATCTAATATGCAAGTAGAACCTTGAGTAGTGCCCAACTGAATTACACGGTGATAGAGAAAGAGATGCTAGGAGTGGTGTTCGCATTTGAAAAATTCAGGTGATACCTGATAAGCTCGAAGGTAATTGTTTAAACTGACCATGCTGCTCTCAGGTACCTAATTGAGAAGAAGGAGTCAAATTCGTGCCTGATTCGATGGGTGTTACTACTGCAAGAGTTCAACTTGGAAATCTGTGACCGAAAGGGAACAGAAAACCAAGTTGATGATCATTTATCTAGGCTTGAAAGAGCTGAAAAGAGGGTTGAGGTGGAAGAGATCGTGGGGACTTTCCCAGAAGAACAACTTTTAGCGACAAGCCTTGAGATAGTGCCATGGCATGCAGATATTGCAAATTACCTGGCAAGTGGTATTGTTCCCTATAATTTGTCTTCTGTGCAGAAGATAAAGTGTTTTCGTGATTGTCACATGTATTTCTAAGATGAACCATATTTGTTTAAGATTTGTCTTGATAACATGATCCGGAGATGCATTCTCGAGATAGACCAAGCTTCTATTTTGCAGGCATGTCATGCTTCGCCTTATGGAGGCCATTTTGGAGGAGTAAGGACAGCTGCTAAAGTGTTGGAGTCGGGCTTTTATTGGCTGACATTGTTTAAACATGCACACTTTTGGGTGAAAATCTGTGATGAGTGCCAAGGGACGGGAAATATTTCTCGTCAACATGAGATGCCCATGAACCCAATTCAAGAGGTGGAAGTATTTGATGTATGGTGAATCGATTTTATGGGACCATTTGTCATCTCTTATAGCAACAAGTACATACTAGTAGTTGTGGACTATGTCTCGAAATGGGTAGAAGTCGTGGCATTGCCAATAATTGATGCAAATGGAGTTATTGGTTTTCTAAGAAAAAATATATTCACCCGATTTGGTATTCCAAGAGCGATCATCAGTGATGGAGGCACCCATTTCTGCAACCGAGCCTTTGCAAAGTTGTTGGAGAAATATGTCGTTCGCCATAAGGTCGCCACTATGTATCACCCACAAACAAGTGGGCAAGTGGAGGTGTCTAATAGAGAAACCAAGAGTGTTTTGACCAATACTGTAAATGCTACTCGGACTGATTGGGCGAAAAAATTGGATGATGCACTATAGGCCTATCGCACTGCATTCAAAACTCTGATTGATATGTCACCGTACAAATTGGTGTTTGGAAAGGCATGTAATTTATCGGTGGAGTTGAGCATACAGCTTTTTGGGCATTAAGGCAATTAAATCTTGACATGGAGGCCGCTGGTACAAGTAGAGTCACAGAGCTTCATGAACTTGACAAATTCAGTTACCATGCTTTTGAGAGCACCAGGCTGTACAAGGAAAGGATGAAGATGATGCACGATAAGCATATTAAAGAGAGTATTTTCAAACTCAGAGATGTCGTGTCATTGTATAATTCAAGATTGAAATTATTTTTAGGTAAGCTGAAATCTAGATGGTGGGGACCATTTAGAGTTGTGCAAGTACTCTCAAGTAGAGCTATAGAAAATGAATCAGAGGATCGAACGAACAGGTTTAGAGTCAATGGGCAAAGGTTGAAATATTACCTTGGCATGGATGAGGAAAAGGTTGTATCAGTTACTCATTTATAAGAGCCTCAAATATTGAGTGAACCTAAAGTTTGATTGCCTGCGATAGGCCGCGAGGTTAAATCAGGCGCTTCGTGGGAGGCAACCCATTATAATGTTGTATTCGTCATGTCGTGACGTTAAGTAAGGTGCTCGTTGGAAGGCAACCCAATTCATAGTTTATTTTAGCTTAACTAGAATTTTCTCTTTGTTTTTAGGCACTAACAAGTTTTAGTTATGTCTTGGTATTTGAACAGGTACAGGAGCACATTGGGAGGTCATAACGCTTGGAGTCGTCACAACACGGACCTGGCAGCAGACCTCGCGTCGCCAGATATCCCCCTCGCTACATAGCTCGCGCTGCACACTTTGTAGTGCGCTTGATCTCGCGTTAAGCCTGGCGCCACGCAACCTATAGCTCGCTTGATCTCGCTACATACCTCGCGTTCCAGTGTTGTCGCAAGGTCAGGTAAGTTGTAAAAAAAATTTTTAATCCCCACCGATTTAAAACACTACACACACACACACACAACTTAATTAAAACACAACACTGCAATCCCTAGCTCCCCCTCCCCTCACACACAAACTCAATTGAAGCCACTCATTCATCCATTCATTCACTCACTAGCAACATCAAGTGAAGAGCAATTTCCCCTCCTAAGCATCTAAGATATGGTTTCTAACTCTTTCCTTTGCCAAATTTCGAATTGTGAAAAGTAATGAAATCGGATAACTTTTGGGTTTGTTCTTCATAATAACAATGTGCTTGTTTGTCCTAACCCCATAAACCCCATAGGAATGGTATTGTTGTTGTGTACAAAAGTGGTAGCACGAAATTCCCAAGCCGATTTGGGAGGGTGAGGCAATCCCTCATTCCTACAAGCACTTCCATGGCACTAGTGCACGCTAAGTGTTTGTCAAAATGCCTCAAAGGCATTCTTTGTCCTCATTGGAGTCCGACTTTCTGGGATTGTAATAATAGTGCTATGTTGCTTGCATCACTTGAAATTTTAAGTGTGGGGTGGCTCACTAGTAGCTATATGCTTCGCAATAGTAGTAGACATCATTGTGACATTGCTTGATTCTCATTCTAAAATAATGAGGTGAAGTTCGAGTAGCCTCAAAAATTGTTGAATATCATGTGATGAACTCTTAAGTCTGGGGTTGCAAGACCATGTTTTGAATTGATTCAATGTTTCCAAGATTGACTAATATCTACTTGTGAAGGTACAAATATGCCTCCTAAGAAGGAAAATGGTAAAGGCAAGGGCAAAGCTACTGCTCCCACTAAAGCCAAGGCATCCTCCACACCTCCACCAAAAAAGAAGAAAAGAGGAGAGGCCACTTCAAGTAAAGTTAAGGGATTGCAAACAGTCACAGCTATAGCACCCATACACCCACGGCCTGAGGGACAACGAGAATTTTGACTTAAGAGTATACCCCCATTTGCCAAGGACTGGTACAAGCTTTGTCGGCCGAGACATATACATTTTGAGTCGGCTGTTCATGAGCGTCGTCTAAAAGCTAAGTATCAAGCAATTTGGAAGGGTATTCATGATCTTGCGTTGAGCTACGTGTTTAGAAACACGGGGGATATCAATGTAAACCTTGTCAGTGAGTTATATGCCGGTTATGATCCGAATGATACTGAGCAGCTAGTGCCTATTCGGGGGAGATTGATCGATTTTTCAGCATCAGCTATATGCAATTACTTGGGAGCTCCGGATGTTCCACAGGAGCCCCTGGATAACTTCATCACTCGTCCAACATATCCGGCACTGAGACACACTTTATGTGGTGTAAATTCTGTGGCTGCTTGGGTTCGTGACAAGAAGACCCAACGTCATAGGAAATTTCCAAAGAAAAAAATGAAGCCAGAAGCTCAAGTGTGGTTGAAATTGATCAACAAACGATTACTACCATGCAACCATGAGACTCTTATTAGCCGTGAAAGGGTATGCATGTTGTACTTCCTACTGACTGGCGAGAAAGTGAATGTGGGCCAGTTGATACGCTACCAAATAGCCCAAGTGAGAACAAGCAAGAGAATTAATAGATTGTCCTTTGCTAACATGCTGACTCAGTACCTGAGAAAAGAAGAGGTGGAGGACCGAGATTTTGATGCAGTCATTCCTCCACCCCTCTGACTAACGGACATCACCAACATCCAGGTTAAGGAGGATACTGCTACGGCCTCACTGACAGGTGCCAAGCGCAATGCTCGAGATGATAGCTTTTATGGCCCATTTATATGGGATGATGAACTTGTAAATTAGGATTGGAGGAAGGCCAGCCACTACGGAGGAGAGGGCCATCTTCGAGGAGCGTTTCCCGCTCAATGCTCATGCCCAGTAGCTGGTTGGGTTGGCGATGGCCCACGACCCCTAGAGGATGAGTATGTCAACACGCAAGAGTGTTCTGAGGCCGAGCCAGAGCAGTCCGAGGAGGAGGATGATGATGATGAGGAGGGAGCAGAGGATGAAAAGTGGACAGCTGCAGATGGGGCCTTCGATGACGAGGGCGATGAGGATGATTGATCAGGGACTTTTCCTACCACCTTACTTGTATTTATTGATTGATATATGCACTGAGGACATTGCATGAATTAAGTGTGGGGTGGGAGATTCTATATGATCTGTGACTTGTAAATATTAGATAAACTAATTATTTCTTGTGTTATTTATTTTTATTTTTTAGCTTCTTTTTTTATTTATTTTAGCATAGCATATAAAAAAAATTAGTATAGTAGTCTAGCTTTAGTCTTTAGTTTTTAGGATTGCTTTAGTAGTTAATCTCTTAAAAAAATATTTACAAAAAAAATATTGGACTTTTCCTGCCGATGGATCTCCCAGGCAATTTTCTTGAGGGACTAAAGTCTAACCAAAAACACAAAAAAATTAAAAAACAGAAAAATCCAAAAATATGTCTTTTTATTATTTGAGGTAGTAATAACCCTCGTGGTTTTTCTTTGTGCCTCGGTTCTTTTCCACGGGATGCAGTTGAATCAGGTAGTAGTTTTTCTTATCTTTAGAGTAGAGTAGGATCTATGGAATAAAAGGATGGGAAGAATGAGATTCACTAGGCGCCTTTGACTTGTTTGATAATAGCATATTTAGGCTCTAGTATGTGTATTACCTTCCCTATAGTTTGAAATTGCTTATGATGCCTTATTGAGTTAGATAGCATGTCTATTGACGCATATGTCTCATTTTCTTGGCTTGTGTCACTTTGTGCTTGATGCTTATTTTGTGGCTCTATGAATACTTGCAATTGTTTGAGAATTGGAATGGAACCGTCCTTAGTGAGTCATGTGCCATGTGTGGTGAGAAATTGTATAGTCTGTGTCATTGCATTAGAGTCTAGAACTTGCCCGCCATGTGAGTTGAAGCGAAATTTTAGGTTTTGCTCGGTTTGAAAAATGATTTTAGACTTTCTTTGATTTTTTTGAACTTAATGCCTACCACAAATAAAATTTATCCCTAGTCAACCCTTTTGAGCCTATAGACTTTTCTTTGGCAACCACATTACAAGCCTATACCCCTTTGTTCTTAATTACCATTGTTTTGATCCTTTTACCTCTTAAAGCACTTTAATTATAAAGCTAAAAGAAGCAAGAACAGAACTTGGGTGGCTTTTGAGTGGAATCAATGAAATAAAGAAAGGTGCACTTATATTGTAAGGATTGCACCATTAGTAGGAATGGTAGAGGAAAAAGTGGTTAAGGTTGAAAACAAAAAAAATGTAGCAAAGAATAATAAGAATATCTTGTCGTTGCTAGTGGATATGAATTAAAGTAGTGTTTAATGAAAGAGGAAATACTTTGGGGGTGATATTGTTTGTGAAATTGCAGTTGGGTTGAAGAAAAATGCGCTTAAAGATAATTTTGTGATGTGTTAAAATGCTTAGGAGGTAGTCACTATTTCTAAGTTTATCCTACCCGTCCTTTAGCCCACATTACAACCATAAAAAGACCTAATTGATTTGAGATCGAGCAAGCCTACATTAGTAGAGGTTTACATAATGGGCAAGCCTATGGTACTTTGTGCATGCGTGTGACTTCTTTGTGAGAGTGAGGAATTTCATTGATTTATCCAATCCTTAAAATATATTTGAGCATTTGATTCGAATGTGTGGTTTCGACTTACTCTCTTATTCTTGTTGTGAGGGCACATGATTTCGCAAGGGATAGGTGATGTTATTCTCTATGATATTAAGTATTCAAGCCATGAATGCATTGTGATATTGAATTGGTTTGTGAGGTTAGGATTGTTATAAGTATGTTGTCTTGTTGTTGGATAAATTTTTGAAGTATGGCATGAAGTAAAGGGAAGTTTGAAGGCATATGCTAAAGTTTAATTGTTGCTATCAACCATAGCCATAGGTATGATGTGCTTCGGATGTGCTAAAAGAAAATAAGGTGCTCTAGGAATTGGTGGTTGACTTGAGGACAAGCAACGTTTAAGTGTGGGATGGTGATATTAGGTCAAAATGCTATACTTTTACTACATTAATCGCCCTATATTTTGTTGGTTTAGTGATTAATTGTGTGACATTGGAGCAAAATTGTGTTGTTTATTGTGTAGGAACATCAGAAGAAATAGTCGAATGAAAATTCCACAACTTCTATGAAAATATGCAGCATTCTCGGCAAAAGTAACGTTAGTACATATAGAATAGTATTGTCACAACTTCTTTTTCCCGGGGTTGTGGAAACAAAGGACTTTTTCCAATTTAAGTGACATTATTGAAAAGCGAATGATTTGCTTAACTTAAAAAGTCGCCACTTGGAATAATTTATTACGGTGTTTCAAGTCACCAATTTTATTTAAATCCGATTCAAGGAAATTTTGACTCTGTTTTATAGGTCCAAAATACGCAGAAGACCGAGTAAGGAATTCTGTTAACCCGAGAGAAGGTGTGAGGCACTCTTGAGTTTCATAGTTTTAGCACGGTCGCTTAACAATTACGCTTGACTTGAATTATCTGAAATATGACAAGTTCAAGGCTATGTGCATGTTTACCTTTTACCGCTTTTATTTGTATATTTTAAGTAACTATGGAATTTATTTAAAACAAGTTACAACGTCACACACTTGTCATTTTTTATGCATTGCAAATCACGCCGCGTGTACCCCCGATTTACAACATGATTATTATTATTATTAGAAGTTAAAGTCCAAGTCACATGAATTACGAGATGGTTTGACTACCAAATTTAATATCTACAAGTCTAATCTCTAACGCATTAAACTGTTTGCCGATACCACATTGGAGTAGTGAGATATTTGCATTTTCGCGAGACTGCGCAAGCAGCTCCCAATGGGACCCACTTAGGCGGTGGTCGACCTACTTCACTTTAAAAATGATTTGGACGACATTTATTTTATGTTTTTTGAACCAACCTCGTCCATACACTCCTCCTAACCCTCCTAAATAGAAACCATTAGGGTTTGAAGTGATTACACCATATTTCAACATCAAAAGTTAGTTCTAGTGAAGAACAAAACTTCTTGAGGTTGTGTTGTCATTAAGGATAGTTGTGGGTTGTGTTTGGCTAAAATTTTAAGTTGTTGCTAGTGGATAAGGTGAGTATAACAGCCTACTAATTGTGCTTAAGCTTTCTTGTATGTTGGTTAAGTTATTAGGATGATAAACTACAAGAGAATACTTGGATTAGCTTGAGATGTTGTTCTTGATGGATTGATTTAAAAGTTGATCTTATAAACTTTAAGTGGCTGGAAATTATGGAAAATGAGTTTGCTATGATATTGTTAGTATGATTATGTTGTTTTACATGTCAATCTTGTTGAGGAAATTGGTAACTAGAAAAAGAAATGGCTATAAAGCACTTGGAAGTTGTCCATAGTGATATTATCTTGTTGGGCTATTTTGGGTAACTTTGAAATTAAGTAGAAGGTTGAAAATCCTTTAAAAGGTGTTGGTTATTATACTGGATATATTACTAAGTTCAAGAATGAATGATAATGGGGTTGAAGGGTGGTAAAGGGTTCAATCCGAGCTTGCCGCTCGTCCTGATATATTGATGACTTATAAATGAAATATTTTGTGCCCTATTATTTATGTTGTTCTTATTGTATTTCTACAGTTGTTGTTGTTGGTACATGGTATTGGAGGAGGCACTTGTTATAGTATTTTCACCACCATCGAGCTATATCAGTGGGCAGGGCCCTATTGGGAAACTTCTAATCAGATGGTAAGTTAGATACCGAGCCTACTGGGCCGAGTGCCTATAAGCGAGCCCAGAATGGCCGAGATATAGAGCCTAGTATGGCCGAGTGCCTATGAACAAGCCTACTACGGCAGAGCAGTTACATATACCGAGCCTTATAGGGCCGGATAGCTATTTTACTTACTATATGGAGAGAGTTGAGTCAGTATAAGTAGGTAAGCATATCTTTAGATTATCTTTGACTCCCAGTTACTTTCAGTTATTATATTATCAGATCAATTTCAGCTTTCAGTTATTTTGTTGCCTTACATACTCGGTACATTATTTCTTATTGACGTCCCTTTTGCTGGAGACTCCGCATTTCATGCCTCCAGGTTCTAATAGGCAGCTGGATAGACCTTCCCAGTAATCAAAGTCATACATCAGCTTCGTCAATAAGCTCCACTTCCTCGGAGTTACCCAGTCTAGATCTTAGAGTCCATTTTATATATACAGGTCTGATGGGTAGGTCGAGGCCCTGTTCCGACCATGATAGGGTTCAATTATCTCTAGAGGCTTGTAGACGAGTCCTGTGTATTTTGTATGTTAGTATTGTAGCCTTGCCAACCATGTGTACATGTTCAGTTCGGTATTGTTGGTTATAGACGTTCATAACGGTCTCGTCAACCTGCACAGTTTTATATATGAGCTTTTGGGGTATGTTTACCCTAAGATGAGAGATACATTATTTTCAGATGATTCCGAATATGGCCTCATCAGCCTAAGTTGAAGGATACCCCTCCACAGTTCACAGTTACAGAGTGGTACGCTCGGGCCGAGCATGGCATTGGGTGCCGGCCACGCCTCCCCAGTTTTGGGGCGTGACAAATTCCCTCCAAAATCGCCAAAACCGAGCTCTCTAACTCAAAATGTGATAAATGAAGTAAAACCCTCGTCCAAGTATAATTTGCCCAGGCTTTTCGCTTCTAAGGCCCAACAGTCCCAATTGCGACTCTGCATCTATGGAAAAAGCATTGTAGATGAAGCCTCCACTCAACACCCAGTAATTTCGCTTCGCTAAAACAAAAGGCGCATGCACTTCCGCTTCAGTGGACAGAGAGCCGAACCTGTGATCCCCGCTCGTCTAGCCAACATCCGCACCTGCGGAAAAGTTCTGCTTTAGTGGTTGCGCATCTGCGCTCCCATGTCCGCACCTACAGATCAGCTGTTTCTGAGGTGCCGCACCTGCGGCCCAAACATTGCAGGTGCGAAAGCACTAGACCTTAGCAAATTTTAGCCATTCATCAAAGCCTCCAATTGGTCTGAACTCAACCCGAAACACACCCGGGGCCCCCAGGACCCCATCCAAACATACCAACCAACCCCAAAAAACAACACAAACCTATTCGAGGCTAACAACATCAAAACTATCAATCACACCTCAATTCAAGCCTAATGAACTACTAAATATTTCCAAATTCAAGACTTGCGCCAAACAAGCCTAAACAACTCTAAATGACCTCAAATTTTGCATGCAAGTCTCAACTGACAAAACAGATTTATACCAACTCCCGGAATCATAATCTGAGCTTGATATTGATAAAGTCAACCCTCGATCAAACCTATCAACCTTCCAAATATTCAACTTTCCAACTTTCGCCAACTCAAGCCAAAACAAGCTACGGACCTCCAAATTCACATCTGGACATACGCCTAAGTCCGAAATCATCATATGAAGCTATTGGATCCATCAAAACATCATTCCAGAGTCATCTACACAAAAGTCAAACTTTGGTCAACTCTTACAACTAAGGCCTTCAACCAAGGGACTAAGTGTCGCAAATCAATCCAAAACTCACCCGAAACCAAAACCAATCACCCCGGCAAGTCACATAATAATACACGTGTGCAAAACATCAAATAGGGGAATCGGGGATAAAAGACTCAAAATAATCGGCCGGGTCATTACATTTTACCCCTCATAAAACAAATGTTCGTGCTCGAACGAGTACAGAGACATACCTGAAGTGCCGAAAAGATGAGGATAACGGCTACGCGTATCATGCTCGATCTCCCAAGTCACCTCCTCAATCGGTTAACCTCTCTATTGAACCTTCACTGAAGCAATGTTCTTTGACCTTAACTTCTGGACCTGCCTGTCCAATATAGCCACCGGCTCCTAAGTATAAGTCAAATCCTTGTCCAATTGGACTGAGCTAAAATCTAATACATGAGACGGATCACCAAAATACTTCTGGAGCATGGAAACATGGAACACTGGATGAACTCTCGATAAGTTGGGTGGCAATGCAAGTTTGTAGTCCACCTCACCAACTCTCTCAAGGATCTTAAAAGGACCAATATACCTAGGGCTCAACTTGCTCTTCTTCCCAAACCTCATCACACCCTTCATGGGTGAGATTCTGAACAAAACCCTCTCTCCCACCACAAATGCTACATCACGAGCCCTCCAATCAGCATATCTCTTCTGCCTAGATTGTGTTGTACGAAGTTGATCCTTAATCAACTTGACTTTCTCCAAGGGATCCCGAACCAAATCAGTGCCCAACAACCTAGTCTCCCCCGACTCAAACCAACCAACGAGAAAACGACACCGCCTCCCATACAAGGCCTCATAACGAGCCATATAAATACTCGAATGGTTGTTGTTGTTGTAGGTGAACTCTTCAAGCAGTAGGAACTGATCCCATGAACCCCCAAAATCCATAACACAGGCACGTAGCATTTCCTCCAAGATCTGAATAGTGCGCTCGGACTGTCCGTCCGTCTGGGGATGATATGTCGTGCTTAAGTTCACTTGTGTGACTAACTCATGCTGAAAAGCTCTCCAAAAATGAAATGTGAACTGCGTGCCTCGATCGGAGAAATAGACACCGGCACACCATGAAGACGAACAATCTCATAGATATAAATCTGAGCCAGCTGCTCTAAAGAGTAGGCAGCCACAACTAGAATAAAATGTGTAGACATGGTCAGTCTGTCCACAATAACCCACACTGCATCGAATTTCTTAAAGGTCCTTGGGAGTCCAACAACGAAATCCATGGTGATATGCTCCCACTTCCACTCTGAAATATCAAGTCCCTAAAGCAAACCACCCGATCTCTGTTGCTCGTACTTCACCTGCTGGCAGTTCAAACACAGAGGCACATACTCCACTATATCTTTCTTCATTTTTCTCTACCAGTAATGCCGCCTAAAATCCAGGTACATGTTTGCAGCACCCGGATGAGTGTAATACTGCATAACTATGGGCCTCCTCAAGAATCAACTCACGCAATCCATCCACATTAGGCACACAAATCCAGCCCTTGCGTCCGCAACACCCCATCATCTCCAATAGAAACCTCCTTAGCATCACTGTGTTGCATCGTGTCCTTAAGGACAAGTAAATGAGGGTCATCATACTGACGTGCCTTGATGTGCTCATACAAAGAAGACCGAGAAATTACGCAAGCAAGAACCAGGATAGGCTCCGAAACATCCAACCTCACGAACCGATTGGCCAAAGCCTGAACATCCATGGCTAATGGTCTCTCTTTAATTGGAATATATGCAAGGCTACCCATACTCTCAGCCTTCCTACTCAAGACATCGGCACCACATTGGCCTTCCTGGGATGATAAAGAATGGTGATATCATAGTTTTTTAACATCTCTAGGCACCTCAATTGCCTCAAGTTCAAATCCTTTTGCTTAAACAAGTGTTGTAGACTCTGATGATCTATGAGTACCTCAGAAGACACGCTGTAGAGATAGTGCCTCCAAATCCTCAATGCATAGACAATGATTGCCAACTCTAAATCATGAATAGGGTAGTTCTTCTCATGGTTCTTCAACTGACGCGAAGCATAAGAAATCACTCTACCCTCATGCATCAATACACATCCAATACCAATCCGTGAAGTATCACAATAAATTGTATATGAACTCGATGCTGAAGGAAAAATTAGAACTGAAGCTGTGGTCCAAGGAGTCTTGAGCTTCTGAAAGCTCCACTCATACTCGTTGGACCATCTAATGGAGCGCCCTTCCGAGTAAATCTGGTCAAAAGAGCTGTTATGCATGAAAATCCCTCCACGAAACGACGATAATAACCAGCCAAGCCTAGAAAACTCCGGATCTCATTAGCAGAAGGCAGTTTGGGCCTACTCTAAACTGCCTCCACCTTCTTCGGATCCACCTTAATCCTCTCACTAGATACCACATGACCCAAAAGTTACACTGAATCAAGCCAAAAGTCACACTTGGAGAATTTTGCATACAACTTTTTCTCCCTTAAGGTCGGGAGCACGATCCCCAATTGCTACTCATAATCTTCGGGGATACGGATGCACCAATATGTCGTCAATGAATACGATGACGAAAGAATCAAGATATTGCTGGAATACACTGTTCATCAAGTGCATATATGCTGCTACCACATTGATTTGCCCAAATGACATCACCAAATACTCATAGTGATCAAGCGAGTCCTGAAGGCAATCTTCGAAATGTCTGAATCCCGAATCTTCAACTGATGGTACTCTGACCTCAAATCAATCTTCGAGAATACTCGAGCACCTTGAAGTTGGTCGAACAGATCATTAATATGTGATAGTGGGTACTTGTTCTTGATTGTAAACTTGTTCAACTACCTATAATCAATACACATCCTCACAAAGCCGTCTTTCTTCTTCACAAATAGAACTGGAGCACCCCCAAGGCGAGACACTCGGTCGGATGAAACCCTTATCAAGAAATTCCTGAAGTTGTTCCTTTAATTACTTCAACTCCATTGGTGCCATACGATATGGTGGAATAGAAATGGGTTGAGTGCCCGACACTAGGTCAATACAAAAATCGAGCGGGCGGCATGCCCAATAAGTTTGCTGGAAACATATCTAGGAAATCTCTCACTACCAAAACTGACTCAATGGTAGGAGTATCAACACTAACATCCCTCACAAAGGCATATATGCCTCACATCCCTTCTCAACCATTCGTTTTGCCTTCAGAAAGGACACCACCCTTCTGGGAATATAATCCAATGTACCCCTCCACCACCCTTCTGGGAATATAGCGCGACAACCAATCCATGCCCAATATCATGTTAATGTCTACCATACTGAGTAGAAATAGACCAACTCTAGTCTCATAACCACCGATAGTGAACAAACACGATCGATAAACATAGTCTACAATAATAGAATCTCCCACGGGCGTGGACACATATACAGGAGCACTCAGAGAATCACGAGATATATCCAAATACGGAGCAAAGTAAGATGACACATATGAATAAGTGAAACTCGGATTAAATAAAACAGATGCATCCCTGTGACAAACTGGAACAATACATGTGATGACAACATCCGATATAGCAGCCTCCGTCCTACCCCGAAAAGCATAGAAACGAGCCTGGCCTCCCCCTCACTTTTGTTTTCACAACGACGACGACGAAGAAGAAGAAGAAGAAGATGAAGAATAAGAGGAGGAAGAGGAGGAGAAAGAGGAGAAGGAGAAGAAGGAAATGGTGAAATTATATGTACTTTGGGTATTAATTAAACTGTTCTAAAAAAATGGGTACAAGTTAAATGGGGCGACCAAATAGTTAAATGAGGAGGAGGAGGAGAAGGAAAAGAAGGAAACAATCTGAAGTTGTTTGTACTTTGGTATTAATTGAACTTTTCTAAAAAGGTGGGTACAAGTTAAATGGGTCCGATCAAATAGTTACATTTTTGCAAATCACACCCATGCTAGAGAAGGCATAAAGCCCACATCAAAGTCCGTTATAGAAAATTGATCCTTCGCGTTGCACTGTAGTTAAAGTTTTGAACTCGTCGTCTTTCGTCTCCAGAATTTGGACTTTGGATTTGGACCCCCAAATCCCTTTCTCCCCTGCCAATCTTCTCCGTCGCCGAAACCTCCTTCCCCCTCTCTCTCCACCCCACCCCTCCCTCTTTTTCTTTTAAGCACAAAGCGCATGAAATAACTCCGCTGTAATCTGTAATTTTGCCCATCCTGAAGCTTCCCCTTTAACCTTATCATCATCATCCTGTGCAATTTACTATTAACTAATGTAAACACTTCTAAGTCAAGCCAATATTTCAACACATATTGGCGCCTTTGAGCTCAGAAGAAGCCATACTATGCTTTCGCTTCTGAGGAATCCACATTGATATGTATAGAACTCTTGGTAAGCATCGACTCATATACCGTGCCCGCATGTCAAGTTACGTGAAGACCGGCCTAGTGAACGAAGCACTCCAGGTGTTCGACGAAATGACTCAGTCAGACTGCAGAGTTTTCAGCATTGATTACAACAGAATAATTGGCGTTTTGATTCATAACTCGCGTTTTGATTTAGCAGAATGCTACTATCATGAAATGAAGCCTATGGGGTTTTCCTTGAATTCATTGACATATTCAAGATTCATTTGTGGTTTGTGTAAAGTTAAGAACTTTGATCTTATTCATAGGCTTCTTAATGACATGGATATGGTTGGTATAGTCCCTGATTTTTGGGCTTATAATACGTATTTGAATCTTTTGTGCAGCGATCATTTGGTTGATATTGCTTTGGAGTTGTTTAGAGTAATGGGAGCGAAAGGGAAAGAGCCTGATGTTGTGAGTTATACCATTATTATTAGTGGGCTGTGTAGGATTGGACGCTTCGATAATGCTGTTGAAATGTGGCATACAATGATTAGGAAAGGATTACTTCCAGACAATAAGGCTTGTAAAGCTCTTGTTTTCGGCTTGTGTGGGAGTGGTAAGGTTGATTTGGCTTATGAGCTGACTTTGGGTATTCTAAGGGGTCAAGTCAAATTCAACACGGAAATATACAATGTGCTGATACATGGGTTTTGTGGAGCTGGTAGGATTGACAAAGCACAAGCAATTAAAACGTTCATGAGGAGAAACGGGTGTGAACCAGATTTAGTGACTTATAATGTGTTCTTGAATTATTGTTGTAAGGAGCTTATGTTGGAAGAGGCGGAGAAGTTGATAGAGAAGATGGAAGGAAATGGGTTAGAACCTGATTGTTACAGCTATAACCAGCTTCTTAAAGGTCTCTGCAAAGCCAATAGATTGGATAAGGCTTATAAGCTAATGACCCACAAGATGGAGGCCAAAGGCTTGGTAAATGTTGTATCTTATAATACTATTATTAGAGCGCTCTGCAAGACAGACTGCAGTAAGAGGGCATACAATCTCTTCGAGGAGATGGAGCAAAAAGGAATTGTTCCTGATGTTGTAACTTTTACAATTCTTATAGAAGCTTCTCTAAAGGAAGGCAATTCCAGTGTAGCCAAGGCACTTTTTGATCAGATGATCAGCATGGGCCGTTTTCCAGATCGTGTACTCTACACTTCTATTATAGATAACCTGTGCAAGACAGGTAAAATAGAGATGGCTCAGAGCATTTTCCATGATATGGTGGAACAGGGTGTTGGGGCTGATGTTATCTCGTATAATGCACTAATCAGCGGATTTTGCAAGACTTCTAGAATAAATGAAGCTCTGCGTCTTTATGAAGATATGCAAGCTAGAGCTTTGGATCCAGATGAAATCACCTTCAAATTGATTATTGGAGGCCTCGTACAGGAGAAGAACCTCTTAGTGGCTTGTGCAATTTGGGATCAAATGATGGAGAAGGGTTTTACACTTGACAGAGATTTATCACAGACTCTAATTAATGCAATCAACTCATAGGTTGCACCGTGTCAGAAATGGTTTGTATCTCCGAACACCCATCTGGTTATGTCTTTTTGCATGTTTCAGATAGAACACCTATGTGTTGACATCTTTCTTGTATGTTTCTGACATTTATTTGAATATTGGGGAGTGCTTATTTGTCAAATATGATTATTTGTATAATTTTGTATCATCTAACATTCTAAATTAAATAGCTGAGATTGCAAAATGTGTCCTGGAAAATAGAAATATTCTGCATCTGCTCCAAACAAACATAATCCGAGGAACTAATGATTGCCTTTTAATTATTTTTGATATAAAGATGGTTTACTTAGAAGTTGGAATTTCAGGTTGACTTGCTCTGAATCGTTCCCGTGGGCGAATTTCTATTGGATTTGCAGCTCTCGGAACTCAGTAGATTCTTTCTTTTCAAGGAAATGCCTAAGTCACCCAAGGTTTGCGTGCTTCTTCTCCGGAAACTTTTTATTGACTAGCAACATTTATCCGCTGATATGGATTTGTAAATTAATGATTAAAATCATAAGACAAAAAAGGAACATACCATTTTCGTTCTCCATCCATCTCTCTCTCTCTCTCTCTCTCTCTCTCTCTCTCTCTCTTTCTCTCTCTCTCTCTCTCTCTCACGCACACACATCCTGTTTGGTTGCACTTAGTTTGAGTATTGAAAATGTTTTGTATTAATTGTGCGTCAACAAGGAACTAAAAGTGGAACCTGGAGTTTCACTCTGGTAAAAATGTTGTTTACACAAACCTTACTCTTTTCGCCTCACAGCTCAAATGAAAAGAAAGCCATGAAATGAGAATAAGTTAATATTTTGAATCTGCAAATGTGTGCGTGTGGGGGAACAGGTGCAATTTGTAAAGAAGTGATGCTTGTGAAACAGTAGGTCAAAAAATCATTAGGTAATGATCTTAGGACTTAGGAGTTCCAATTCTGACAGTAGAATGATAGAGGCAGTATTTATCAAAAATTGGTTAAAATTTAGTATCACTCCAGATTTTAGTAGCCTCTACTGCAGAGGAAAGTTGATTACTGAAGGTACTTAAAGTTATTTCCTTATTTATTTTTTTGATCAGTAAATTAGAGGTTTCCTGATGTGAATTGCTTCCCTTGAGCCGATGGTCTATCGGCAACAACCTCTCTATCTCTACATATGCATTACCTTCCCCATACCCCACACCGTGAGAATATACTGGGTATATTGTTGTTGTTATAAATTAGAAGTTTCATTGATAGTGCATCCAGTAGATGCAAAATTTACAGCAGTGAGCAAAAAATTGGTCAGCTCCTTTTACACTGAATCTCCTATATGCATTCTAAGGAGCTAACGAAGTCACAAAAGCTCATTAAAACTATTTACAGAATGAAGATTACTCCAACAAAAAAGTTCAAGATGCATCTAGTATTAAGCTGATGGAAAGAGGTTAAGACTACTTCAAAGCGTCTACGGTTCTTATTATTCCATATATGCAGCAAAATGCATGCTACTATCTGCCAAAGTTCCCAAATTGATTTGTTTACTTTCCAGTTTCCAAACTCTCCTCAGCATCTGTATGCATCTCTAACACCGTAAGGCATCGCGATGTCGTCAAAGGCTCATTTAAGGCACACTTAAGCCTTGAAGCTCAGAGAAGCTTAGGGTAGGCACTTCGCTTCATTAGGTTGCGTTTCAATGTAGGCAAGGCACTAAAGTGTGGGTCTCATTGCCCATAAGTTCTATCTTGAAAAAGTGGTACTAAACAATAAATGTGATTTGCAAAAAGATATATTAGTTGTTAAGGAAATCATTGCGAATGAATTTTTTCTTGACTACACATATATTTTATTTTTTTCTTTGTTGAGCCTTTTTAACTAAAGCCCACACTTTGATTGAGCTTTGTGGTTAAAAGCCCGATAGACCTGGACCGCTTCTTAACACTTTTCGCCTTTGACAGCACTGCCATTGCCTAGTGCACCCCAAGAAGGCTGTAGAACATGCTCCATGTCCCTTGTAGTGTGGCAGTGTAAGAAAAGATAGGCAAATATCCTCAGAGTGTTGGAGACACATGTAGCAACTAAAGCAACCTTAATTTAGTTGGGATCTTGATTGTGCTCATCCACTCATGCTATTGTCAGGCAATGCAGAGAACGAAATACCTGGAACCTATCTTTCAGAAGAAACTTCCACGACGAGAGGTTGGGGAGTTAGTGAACCTTTATATTAAACTCGAAGGGTGGCAATGGATCTGTGAGAAAGCACGGGAGAAGACAGAATGCTCTTAGGTGCATTGGTAACCTCTAATCCTACTTCACAAGCTCTTATTGATCTGGCCATGAACAGTGAGGAAGTAGATGTTAGGCGGCTTCCAATGAGAGTTGCGAAGCAAAAACGTGATGTTGCAACCACGTCAACAAAGTCCCGACGATCAAAACATAAGTCATGAACTTTGAATATTTTTTGAAAAGGTGGGAAGAAGAAGATAAAGTGTTTCAAATTGAAGAAATCACAACATTCGACAAGGAGGGACATTTTTATTATTATTACCACTTTTTAATATGTCATTTTATTAGCATTATAATTTGTAATATCATCATAGAGTGTATTATAAACTCTATGATGATCACAGAATATTTGGTTCTTGCAAGTTCTTTCTTTCTACATGCTTGCTAATAACGAGGCCTTTTTATTTGCCTCAATAGGATCGGTAAGGTAAGGTTTAGCTCGGTATATGTTTGCTTAGGTCCTATGCCTTTGGATACACCCGATTGGCTATTAGATTATATGCCCTTGTGAGACTTTGCCAGCAGCTACACCATGACTCCTCTACATGAGGCTGCTATACAGGCGCAATGTGAGGCGTAGAGGAGTAATTATTTAGCCAAGGCATATAGGCGACACAAATCGAGCTTTTGTCCCCCTTGCTTGTACTTTTCCTTTGCGGTTTGCTTTTATTCGAATAAAAACTTATAATTTGCCAAATAAAAAAAGAGAAAGCACAGGAGAAAAAATATATTATTGATATTAATTGTAATACAATGAACCCTATTTATAAGTACACATAACATATATAACCTACTCCTATTACATACAGGACTAGGACTAATTACATATATATTCACATAGCTATTCCAACACTCCCTCTCAAGCTGGTGCATACAAATCATATGTATTGAGCTTGTTACATATATAACTAATACGAGGACCAGTGAGAAATTTGGTGAAAATATCTGCAAGTTGATCATTCGACTTCACAAACTTTGTTGTAATATCCACTTTGACAGTCAATCTCAATGTGTTTAGTTCTCTCATGGAACACTAGGTTCGATACAATATGAAGGGCAACTTGATTATTACACACAAGTTTCATTTGGCTGAGCTCACCAAATTTCATGAGCAGCTGTTTGATCCAAACTAACTCACATGTTGCCATAGCCATTGCTCGATATTCTGCTTTTTCACTAGACCGAGCAACGATATTCTGTTTCTTGCTCTTCCAAGACACCAAGTTACCTCCTACTGAAACACAATATCTAGACGTAGAACGTCTATCTAGGGCTGGGCATAATGCCGGCCGAACCGAAAAAACCACCTGAAAAGAGAATTTCGATTTTATCGGTTTCGGTTATTCGGTTAATATCCAGTCGGTTGCGATTTATATTTTTTAAAACGTTGGTGTTCGGTGCGGTTTACGGTTTTGCTTCCTCGATTATTCGGTTAACCGAATAACTGAAGTTTTGGTATGAGAATTTGAGATATTGGGTTCTGGGCTTCTGGCTAGTGATCTCTAAAGACTAAACATAGGTCATGGCTAAGCATTGGGGAAGCATGGTAGTTTCAGCTCTCTTTTGGGGATTCGCTAATCAGGTAAATTTGTATCCATGAATATATTTTTGTGCTTTCGTAACCATTTTTAGGATGCATAGTCTTATAGTGTGAATAATCAATTTTGTTAGATTCTAATATTAGCTAGTATTTGCACTTTACCTCGTTGTTACTTTGATGTTGCTGCTTCATTTTTGTGAGGTAAAAGCTGTCTCTTTTTATAACAGAAATAGTTTGATGCTCAATGTTGTTTGGGATACATGCTGCCAACTACAAGTTTTTCAACTTATATTTAAGCTAACTTTTAAAGATATTGAATCTAAAACTCAATTTTCAGTTACAAAAAAAACCACATATGGCAGTCCCAAGACCGACCGAACAAAACCGAAAATCAACCGAACCGTAGTTTGTAAAATTGAACCAACCGAATTTATATTGGTTCGATTATCGGTACACAAAAATAATAACCGAAAACCGGACAAACCGAGCTGAACTTCTTGCAAACCGCGCCCCACTGACCGACACATACCCCTACGTCTATCAAAAGGTGATCTTGCCCAATCAGCATCTGAGTATCCAACAATTGCTCATGGCCTTGATCTTCAAACAATAGTTCTTTGCCTGGAGCTGATTATATATATCGAAGAATGTGGACAACTGCATCCTAATGACTATCAGGGGGAGAATCCATAAACTGACTCACCACACTCACAGGAAAGGAAATATCAGGTTTAGTCATTGTGCGGTAATTTAATTTACCAACCAACCGCCTATATCTTGCAGGACTGCTAAGCGGCTCCCTCTGTCCTAGCAGAAGTTTAGAATTCGGATCCATAGGAGTGCCAACAAGTTTATAAACTATCATTCCTGTCTCCTCAAGAATGCCTAAGGCATACTTCCGTTGCGAGATCACTACCTGAGCTACATTGAGGTCGCATAGCGACCTCAATGCCCAAAAAATACTTTAATATATCCAAATCCTTAGTTTGAAAGTGCTGAAAGGGATGTTGCTTCAATTGAGTAATACTATTCTGATCATTGGCGGTAATAACAATATCATCAACATAAATCACATGATAAATACAGAGATTTGAAGTAGAATGTCGATAAAACACAGAGTGATCAGCTTCACTTAGACCATAGAGGGACGGACGCAACCGACATACAAGGCCACTAGACTCCCCCTGAGCAACAAAACCAGGTGGTTGCTCCATATAAACCTCATCCTCAAGGTCACGGTGAAGAAAAAGCATTCATAATGTCCAACTGATAGAGAGGCCAATAGCCAACAATAGCCATGGATAGAAAACTGCGGACTGATGCTATTCCATGTGAGAGAAAGTATTACTGTAATCGAGCCCAAATATTTGAGTATATCCTTTGGCAACAAGACGAGCCTTAGTCGATCAACCTGGCCATCTGGACCAACTTTGACTGCATACACCCAACTACAACCAATAGTAGATTTAACCGAAGGGAGAGGAACAAGCTCCCAAGTACCACTCGTATGTAAAGTAGACATCTCGTCAATCATAGCCTGTCGCCATTCTGGATAAACGCATAATAGGGTGATGACAGACGATGGTAACTTAAACCGACAAAAAGGAATTAGGATTAAATGTAGACCATATACCTTTTCGAAGTGCAATCGGTTGACTAGAAGGAGACAAGTACGCAGTAGGAGCAGGGTCAGGTGCAGGACGTGAATCAGTCGGGCCTGATGCTGGGTGCGGACGACGATGATAAGTCAGGAGTGGTGGAGTTGCAGAAGGTTGAACTGGACTAGGTGATGGAATAGAAGCTATAGGTGGTAGAGCTGGAACTAGAGCTGTAAGTGGTGTAGCTGGAGCTGTAGAAGAATATGAATGGGAGATAGTGACTGATCTCCAAAAGATGGAACTGGTAGTACCCCAAAAATATCTAAGTGATTACCTGGACCTGTGAAGTATGATTGAATTTCAAAAAAGGTAACATCAGCAGACATAAGGTACCGTTGAAGGTCGGGTGAATAGCATCGATATCCCTTTTGCGTTCTCGAGTAACCCAGAAATACGCATTTAAGAGCACGAGGAGCTAACTTATCTTTTCCTGGAGTAAGGTTATGAACAAACACGTGCTCCCAAAGACACGGGGGGAAACAAGACAGAGAATGGAACTTGATTCTAGATAGCTGAGGATGACATACGATTAATAAGATAACAAGATGTAAGAACTGCATCACCCAAAAACGCAACGGAACATGAGATTACATGAGTAGGATACGAGCAATTTCAATAAGATGTCTATTCTTTCTTTCAACTATCCTATTCTGTTGAGATGTTATGAACAAGATGTTTGATGAATAATCTCATGATAGTTCATAAAGTGCTGAAATGAGGAAGACAAATATTCTAGGGCATTATCACTACGAAATGTGCGAATTGAAACTCCAAATTGATTTTGAATTTCAACGTGGAAGGTCTGGAAAATAGAAAATAACTCAGATCGATTTTTCATCAAAAATATCTAAGTGCACCTGGAATAATCATCATTGAAACTGACAAAGTAGCGAAATCTCAAGGTAGAACTGACCCGACAAAGGACCCCAAACATCTGAATGGACTAAAGTGAAAGGTGGCTATATTAGATTATTAAGACGCAGAGGAAAATGGGAGCGAGTATGCTTACCGAGCTGACATTACTCACACTCTAGAGTGGACAAGTGAGATAAACCAGGTACCATTTTCTGAAGTTTTGACAAACTAGGATGTCCCAACCGTTTATGTAATAAATCTGGTGAATCAGTAACATGACGAGTTGTTGAAGAAAGATAAGATCTGGGTCCATGTAATTTTGCAAGGATAAGGTAATAAAGTCCATTTGATTCACGACCGGTACCAATGATCCGCCCCGTACTACGTTCGTGTATAAAAACAAGGTCATCAAGAAATAAAATCGAGCATTTAAGTGATTTGGCTAAGCAACTAACGGCTATGAGATTAAAAGTACTACCAGGAACATAAAGAACAAAATCTAAATGTAAGGAAAGAAGTGGACTTGCTTGACCTATTCCAATTGCCATGGTTTGAGACCCGTTGGCCATTGTGACTGTTGGAAAATATTGAGAACATGAAATAGTAGTGAAAAGAGATCTGTTACCAGAAATGTGATTAGATGCACCTGAATCAATGACCCAAGACTCGGAGGATGAAGATTGGGAGACACAAACGCTATTACCTGTTTGAACAACAGTAGCAACCTCAGTGGATGTCTGTTTGCATGCTTTATACTGAAGGAACTCTATGTATTCTGATAAAGAAACCATCTGGATTGGATTCAATGCATTGGATCCAACGGATTGTAAGTCAAAGGCTTCTGATACGAATAACATTATCATGTTCACGCAGGAAAAATTAGAAATTTTTTGGAAATTACTGTTCACGTTGGAAAAATATAAAGGTGGTCGGAATTTGGTTTAAATTGGATGAGTAGGCTCGGAATTGCAAGGGGAACAAGCTGTCCTAAAGAGTTGTCGCCAAAAAATGGCCGGAAGGTGGTCCATGCGCTGGAACTTCGTTGGAAAATTTTCTTCCGGCAGCGCGTGGAGGGTCTTCTGACGGAGATTTTTAATGGTTCGGTCGCCGAGGCCGATCTACTTCGTGGTGGTATTGGTTTTTGCATAACACTGAAGAATAGTGGCTTTTTACTTGCGGCAGACCTGTGCATGCCGGGAAAAGACTTCCGGTGGACTGATTTCTCTTCTCGGAGCGGCTGGAATTTATGCGCAGCGATAAATCTCTCACGATTGCTCTGATACCACGTGAGAAAGCACGGGAGAAAAAATATATTATTGATATTAATTGTAATACAATGAACCCTATTTATAAGTACACATAATATATATAACCTACTACTATTACATACCGGACTAGCACTAATTACATATATGTTCACATAGCTATTCTAACAGGATCCACTTGCAAAGGATAAACTTATATGGAATCTCGGTGGTAATGGCATATTTTCCGTGAGTCATGCTACTTTAAGTTAGTGAACATCAGTATTATAATAGACAAATGGCTCCCAGTGTTTGCTGCATTTAATTGCTTATCCAAGTGTCATGATTTTATTGAACATTTTGTGAATATATAGTTTCTAAAATGTATAACAAAACGAAGAAACATCATTATCAATTGACTGTATTGTCTCCGTATTGCTAACATATGTTTTTAGCACAATTATCGCTAAGGAACTAGGTATAATTTTGCCATTAGAACCTTAGTATAAGTGTATTCACTTGATTGTTTAATTATGATAATGGCACACAAATTTTCTGCTGATGCCTTAAATCTAGGAACTTAAATGGATGTCTATAGCACCTCAAATGAAAACCATGTGGTGCAACAATTCTTGTGGTGCCTCTCTATATGTTCTTAACCCATATTTGGCCAATCAAGTACGTATCTTCCGGATGATACAGGCCTCGTGTGAGATTGAGCTTGGTGTTATAGGTATTACACCCTTTTTTGGTTATTTAGTTCTGCAGTGATGCTGAAAATGTCTTAAAGTGTGATGGTTGTCATGCTAGTTTTGTTGCTGTCTTTGAACTCATCTAAAGCTGTCAATAGTCATATGTTTGTCAATATTCTACTTAAGATGCACTCTGATACATTTTTGGTTTTGATATCCCCAGAACCCAAAGTCTGATCTGCATCTTCTTTGTTAATTCTTGTTATGCGACTTTCAATGGTGTGAATATCCCTCTTTTGGCTTTTTTCTGAATTACGTCTCCTTAAGGTAATTGGCCACCAATTTTTGTTGAAGGAGGTTGAATTTTCATATACAAGTTACAAGGGTAAACAAACTGGCCAAGCTTCTTCGGAAAAAAGAGGACAATATACAATGGATTCTTTTCACCATGCTAACAGGAAAAACTATTCAAGAGTTTGTGGAGAAGGTAAGCCTGTTTTTGCTTTCAGTTTTTAACTTTCAGTCCTGAGAAAATACAGGAAAGTTTGGGTGGGACAATTGTTTAAGACCCGTCGTGTCATCAACTGACAATGGTAGTTTCTAATTGAAAAAGGAGAAGGTAAATCAGGGTAAATTTCACTAGTTTTTCTCTTTAACAGGACATCACTATCTCAAATTAATGAAGGAATGAAGACAAAAAATCAACGTGGGTCCCTTTTGTTGACTTGAAGTGGTGAATCCCATTAGATAGAGGAATGAGCTATTGAACTTATGTTATAAAAAAATGTTAACCAGAAAACAATTTTTACCAAGAACTTATACCGATTGACTTGGTAGCTCACATGCAGGCTGTTACTTCACTACTGAACAACAACAACTACGCCTCAATCATGACTAAGTTGGCGTCAGCTATATGAATCTTCGTGACGGTGATCTTTTAAAACCTTTCTTTGTTGAATTCAGTAAAACTCAACTATTTTCGCATTGGTTTCGTAAATTTCCATCCTTATCTTCCCTTTTAAAGCTTCCATTTCCGTATTCTATTTAACATCTGATTAACCTAACTCTTCTTAATAGTCTTGCTTCTCTCATAGTCAAACTGGTTAAGATAACCATGATCATTTAGCTGCAATCCTTCAAAAAAGGGTTGCTTGGTTAAATTGATTGTTAAGTGGAAGTAAAAGTTTTTTTGATCGGGTAAAGGTAGATTTCATTTGCCTCGCCGCATAGTTCAAGTGGCAAAGGCTGAGGAACTAGACTCGTAGGTTTGAGCCTTGTGCTGTGCAAGCTAAGCCTGGTATTTAAGTGAGGAAGGATAGAGGCGCGGGCCCATTACCCCTGAGTTTCAAAGACTGCAGTCGATCCTAAGGGTTGGCCTAGATGGATTTCTCGGTCATCTAAAAATAAAGTAAAGGTAGATTTCATTCATTCAGAATCCAGAAAATACACAATAATTACAAGAGAACTCAACTTCTGGACAATGTCAGATGACCCTAACAAAAATTTGAAGGAGCTTACAAAATCCAAAAGAAGTCGATACTATTTACATTATGAAGTTTACTCCATGAAAAGATGCATCAAAATTCTAGCCTTCAGAACATGAGTTGGAGTTGAAGTTCCATCAAAACAGCCGATTTCTTTCTTTCCAAATGCACCATATGATCACTGCAGGAACCATCTTCCACAATTTGATGATGGATGTTAAGTGAAATAAAGTTTCTAGCGACATCTAATATTGGAAACTTTTTTTAGAGCATAATTGATTAAAAAAAGAAAATAAACAAGCTTAGTCCCAAGACTAGTATAGGTGGTTTATTACGTTCTTAAAACCAACCTTCGCAACATATCAAAAGGTATACCCAAGACGACCCTGTTCAATCTACAGACTCATTGTGTGGATTGAAACTCCGGCGCTAGTTAGAGATGTCCGGCAAGATGAAGAAGAAGCCGGACCCTCTAGACTTTGCATAGGTTCAGAGGAGAGGCCTGAGATAACAGAGCAAACGGGACAGGCAGAAGCTGTAAAGTGCAATTCAATTTTTGAATGAAGTGGTTGTGTCTCATGTGCGGCACGTGGGGAGTTTTCAGATAGGGTGGGGCAGGACAGAGGAAAGACTTCTATATTGGGCCTATTAAACAGCCCAAAACTTTCTATATGAAAGGAATTGACTCAGAGGAAGGTCTGATGTTTAATAATTGTGAGGTCCAACCCATAGCAGCCCCACATTTTTTTTACCCTCTGTTAGTCGAGATTGATGCTAATATTCTCTCGAAAGAAATTTCTCTCAAGACAATTCTCTCTCTTCGACGGTAATAGAGAATCAGAGAGCAGAGAGCTTATTCCCAGCCCTAGACCTCTACAAATCTCACGAAACCCACATACAGGAAAGGAAGCAATTTTTATCTTACAACACCGGGAGGATGCAATTTTTCTACAATCCAAGGAGAAGGAAAACAATCAGATTGTTGAATTCAATAAATCATGGCTTGGGGAAGTGCAAAGTTTGCATGATGAAGAGGACGATGAAATGACAATGGTGAATGGAAACGAAATTATCCCTCTCTATCATGAGGGCGATTCTGAGCAGCAGATTACTTCGTCTGTTGATGAAGCAATCTCTCTAGAAAATCAAATGGAGATGGCTGAAATGGATGCGTCATTATGGGTTCATAAAGATGAGATGAAGATGAGCAAAACTTATGGGGTAGATTTTCAAGGCTGTGAGAAGGAAACTTTAGCTTTGTTTCTAAAGATAGACAGGAGCAGACAAATAAAGAGAATTAAGACTCCAATTTGTAGGACTCCGAGACCAAAAGGGATACAGGAGGTTAAAAACTTGATTTTCTATGGTAATCCGGGGGCAATTGGGACGGGGACTAGGGGGAAGGCTGCTAGCAACGTTTCAACATGAAGCTAAACCTAATCTCACGGAATGTTAGGGGATAGAATGGCATGGCTAAAAGAATGATAGTGAAGTCTATGGTGCAGGAATGGAAAGCAGATATCTACTGCTTTCAGGAGTCAAAGCTGGAAAGGGGACCGGAAAGTATTGTTAAACAATTATGGGCAAATAGATGGGGTACAATATGGCTGTTTAGAATCATGTGGTAGATGTT